>VZTE01000198.1:0-24245 GCA_013397775.1 Eulacestoma nigropectus
CTTTGCCTTCTGTATTGTAAAAAGGCTTGCTTTCAATTATTTTTAAAATTTATTAAACAAAAACGGGGGAGATGTTGCGGTGGCCCAGTCCACCTTTGGGATGCAGATCCAGCAGGGCATCCAGTGGGTGGACTTTCCTGCCCATGACAGTGATGAGGAGGGCGGTTTCGAAGATCAAACCACGCCCTAGAGATGCTACTCCGCAAACTCTCCTCCCCTTTGCTCGTGTTTATGTTAATAAGTTCTGGAAGTTTCGGTACGGTTCAGTTCCCCATTGGTTCATTCGAATTTGTTCCTCCCTTATCCCCTTACCATTGGATAGCTGTCTCCCTATGTCATTTTCCCATTGGTTTATCCCCTTGTTCCGCCCCTTTTCCCTGGCTGTATAAAATCCCCTGCAACCGTTACTTTGCGCTCTTTTGTTGCCCTTCCTCCTTGCCACTTGTTTCTCTCGTCCCTCTGGGCAGGGAATAAAGGCTTGGACTGCTGCAGCATAGAGTCCCTCTCTCCTGTTTTGCCTTCGCCTGCTCGCTACAATAACAACGACTGCTGCCAGCTCCACTGTGAGCCCATAGGCAGACTAAGGAGCTGCACTCAAGCTGCTGCCTTCACTTGCACGCTGACGAGTCACCTCTGACAAGTCGCCTGCTTGGCCACCAGGCAGTCAAGCGGTCAGCAACAACTGCCCACCATCTAGAAGAGTATAAAAAACTATTCTATGCTGTTCCATTTTCTATTGCATTTCTATTGAAAAGGTAAGAATTATGTCATTTGGTAAAACATTTTTTTTCCTCTTCTTCATATGCCTGATCACTAGAAGGTGAAGTAAAAGTAATAAAATTGAATTAATAAATCAGTTAATTTTGAGATTGAAAATTACTGTTAACACTCCTCCGACAGCAGAACATGGGGCCTCCTTATGTATCAATTAGCTGCTAACTCCTGATCATCCCACAATTTGAAGATCACAGCATAACCAGTTTTTCTCACATCTTTCTCACTTTCTAAAGAATCAGACATACATATATTTTTGTGTAACTTCAAATTAATTTGTTTTTATTATTTACATCCTAATCTAGCTGAGTTGCAACACAACTATAACTCTCAGTTATTCCAGTGTAAATACAGATAAGTCAATATACTTATCAGTATATACAATACCAATTCAGTAGCATCAAAATTAAAGCTGTTCTACACAGGATAAGATACAGATGTGTATTCCCTTTTTTTAAGTTTTTTTTTTCTGAGGTGGGCAAGACTGTAATCTCCCTCCACTTTCACTAGAATGGGTCTTAAAGAAATTTTATGCTACTTACCTCAGCAGTAAATTCAACCAAATATCACAGACTGTGCATCTGACTTTAATTATTTTTGTCAAGGCTCTCAATGCTGCATTTTAAATGAAACACAAAGACTATATTATATGCAGGAAAACCAAAACCAAACAAACAAACAAAACAAACCCAAAACCTAAAACAAACCCCAGCACCACACACAAATGCACACCCCCCCCCCAAAACCTACCAGCAAAAGACACAGCAATAGTGATTTATAGTTTTGCAAAGTTGTACTCTTCAGCCACTATAAGAGCAAGTCCTCAGACAAGAATGGTTGAAATTATCTTATGAGCAGTCATTAAGATTAAACAATTTACTAACTAATAGAAATTCACATTTTAAACAAAATTTCTGATGACCACCCTGATATCTAATTTCTTCATGGCATTCTAACTAGAATAAAAAAATTCAAATAATGGTCTGTTATTAAATCTCAACATTTGCTTATAGAGCCAAAATTATTGATCTTAATGCAAGGTTCTAGACCCACTTATATCTTATCACGTTCTTGATGTAATTCAGTAATTTTATCTGACATACATTGCTGTGACTGAACAACAATTTCTTCTTACTATTTAATTAACAGCTGATCACATTCTGGACGTTAGCTTAATGTGTGTAAGGTTCATGTCTGCTTTTGTCCAATCAGCTTAACTGGGTAATCAAGGAAGTGGATTTAGTAAACTTGCAATGTAGTATTCTAATAGATACTCTAATATATTCAGCAAGCAACAATTTGTTTCTTAATTCAACAGCAAGGTACTTAATTCAACAGCAAGGCCAATAGAATCAAAATCAACCAGAATATGAAGTTCTCACAGCACCACTTACAACACTACAGTAGTCCTACCAATCAATCAACACCTCTTTCACAAATGGCAAAGGCCATCTGACTTCCCCATCATTAACTTTTTAAAAATAAATATAGTTATTTTTAAATCTCCAAATTGCAATTTAACCACTAAACAATCTGTAAGCTTTAACATTCATTTATGTGACATTTTGGCCTGAAGAGTCTAGCCAAACTCTTTCCAGCAGTGATTCTTGCAATAAAATCTTGTAAACTTCCTAGGCATATCCATAGACTTTAAATTAAACAACCATAACTTTAATCACAACAACTTCTTTCCTCCACAACTGCTCTGTTTCCACAGTATTGCAATAATTGCCTATTAAACCCACCCTAAGCACTTCATAATAAAACCAAGGATCATGTACAGTATTTAAAAAGTTTCCTTAGAAAAAGGATTTTACTTTATAAATAGAAGAGGCAAGGCTTTCTTCCACCAACAGTATTAACACACTTCTATATAATATGATACCCACTCTAAGAATAGATCGTAACACAGATAATAAAAGTAGAACTACATATTTGACTTTTATCAAGAAAAGACATGAGAGGTTTTTTCCCCCAGCTAAAAGAACAGAATAGGAAAAGATTTTCTGAGGTCACTGAGGCACAGAAACTAAAGTGATTATTTAGCTTCTGTGTCAGCACAACCTCCTTTGCAGTGTCCTACCTGGCAGAAGATAGATGACTTGGTACAGAGACCTAAGTACAAACAAAAATAGAATAGAAATTGGAAGACTTGAGAAGGCCAAGCAGAGGTATTAGTAAAAGGTTGGCCAGTATTTTAGTCAGAAAGAAGCTTTCTTAAACATAATGCAAGAACCATTATACATCCATTCATGTTATATCTATCAGAATTTCATAATTACTACTAATTCTAATTCAAGGCCGTTCATTCAGTAAGTACCTTCTTACTGATATTTATTTTACTAAGCTAGTCTCAATAATGAAATTCCAATTAGTGATCTTCTATGAATAGTATATATTCAGTTTGCACCATTTGAGAACTCTTTTGTTTTCACCAACTAAACAGGACTACATTCCTTCAAAAATTCGATTATCCAAATTAGATCTGTGTGTATAGGCTGAAA
The DNA here is from genome assembly GCA_013397775.1 of Eulacestoma nigropectus. Taxonomy (NCBI): domain Eukaryota; kingdom Metazoa; phylum Chordata; class Aves; order Passeriformes; genus Eulacestoma; species Eulacestoma nigropectus. Next base: position 3,279 of record VZTE01000198.1, read on the forward strand.
CTTGTTGAACCATCACATAAAATCATCATCGCAATTATCTTTTCCAATGCTCGTTTCTGAACAGATGCCAGTGAGGGACACAGCCACAGAAACAACCTCACATGCAGTACTTTGATTCTTCCTCCAGAACGATGATCTGCACTGGATTTTTCAAAGATCAAACTCACATAAATGCTTAGCAGTTTACCCAAATTAAAGGAGTTTACTGAAGGGTCTGAGCGTAATCTTACAGTCAGAGGAAGCACTGACAGAAGCCACTTAATATCTCTCATAAGGATAATAAGGATAGGAAACAAGAAGTATGATTTAGGGGTTTTTAAATGTAAAGGAATTTTCTATGTAGAAAGTTGGGTCTGCATTTAAAGCAATTATGCTCCTTTATGACAACTTAAAAGAAGCTGACAAAATATACAACACTTATTTCCTTATTTTTATAGCTGACCTTTAAAAACATGTTCTTAAAAACACTGCCCACTTAGGTATTACAGTTCAAACTTTTAAAAGCATGTTACCATTCAGAATGTACAGAACAAACAGCATGGTTCTCTTTTTTTCCCCTCAGATTAAATTAGCATAGCTATTTTTATTTGACACATAAGAACACATTCTAAATTAGAAAGGGAGGGACACCTGGCAACCTATCCAGCAAGTAGGTTCCTGCTCTCAGTCAAACCTTGGAGAGGGTGTTCTCTCTATTACAGACGTAGCACAACCTCTAAATTAACCTCTAATTTTTGACCTCAAGGTTAAAATTAGTGTCTGTAAATATTTACAACTTTGGCTTTTCATCATTCGAAAATCTAAGCACCAACTCTTTTCTACATTAAGACAGGAATTTTGGAATAAAAAGACTGTGTGATTGTACAATCAGGACAGGAGGTTTTCCATAAAGGCAACCAAAATGAATTCTACACCTAGAAATCACTCTTTGACAACATCCTTTTAGAACAATGCCTGCATTTGTACACAGTAAAAAAGAAATGATATACAGGTAAAGTTGGCAAAATGTCCCTCAATCTGCAGTAGAAAAGCACTATCTCTGCAAGTACTGGGAAGTGCAGCTGCAGCATGTATTCCCAAGGAACTGCATGAGCTGTACAACCCCCACTGTGATGCATACGGCTCCAGCTACAATGCTGCCGGCCCTCAAACTTTAGAGACTAAAACCAGCTGAGAGAACATTACCTATCTTGTAACTCATTCTGCAATACCTGATAAAGTTCTACACAACTGTTGAGATCTACCTCAGCTAAGCTCTTACAAAACAAAATGCCTGTTCCAACACAAAAGTTAGTGAAAAATCAAGGTCTGCCTGGCAAAAACATGCATCTGTCTTTGAAGACCTCATGTGCCACATGACTATTTTTTCTCTTTGAAGACAAATAAATGCATTTCCAAAACTCAAAATATAACTCACTTTTTTTTTTTAATCTGTTTAAGGGATGGAAAGGTAGTATTCTGGAACACAGAGTAACAGAAATTACTTAATTTATTTAAAAATTATTCCTGTTTTGATTTTCAATTTATTAAGTCCCAGTAATATAGCAGTACCTAAATTAAGCACTCAAGCAAGTGATCAAGTTAAGAACGATAACATTTCGCTTAGCTCTGAATCAACTTAAAATTGTGAGTTCAAAAGTTACAGCATGTAACATTGAGCTCTCCTAATTCTGCTATCAATAAAAATGAGTTCAAGCAAAAGGCAAAAAAAATATTCTAAAGGCTGAGGTAAGACATAACTATTTGTAAAACACTAAACTGCAATTAAAGAAATAATTTTTTGCTACCAACTTACTCTCTCCATTGGTTTACCTGACTCAAATTTAATATTTGTAAATACTAATGCCATTCTAAATATTTTGTATAAAACAAGGTAAATGCACATGTGTGCACACAGTGGCTAATTTTACAGCTGTGGTTGAGATGAGTGGTTCACCTACATCAGATACAGAGACCGAGACACATGCAGTCTTCATTCAGTACCTTTACTAGGTATAAACACCCCAAAGTACTAAGGGGCAGGGTGTTCATTTGCAATTAAAGTCATAAAATAAAAATATATATGTTTATCAAGAACTAGATTGGACAACAGAGGAAAAACTTTTGGATCTGCAAGCAGTATCAGAATCATAACCACAGGCTCACTGATTCTCTTGGGGCATCCAGGACCACCAAGACTAACTCATCTCTTGCTTTCTTCATACCATCAGAGATACCATGTCATTCTGGGTGGCTGCTGTTTCTACCTCAATTCTTAAAGCAATTGTTGAGATCCCAACTAGCAAAGTCCAGTGTAAGTAGAGGGTCAACAGCCAAAACTTGGAGCAAAGAGATGAGTTTGGATGGCCCTGGTCAAGCCACCATTAAGGAATATTTTACTTCAGCTCTTGTTCTGCAAAAGACCACCCTTCCACAACCTCTAAATTTTATTCCACTACGACTTGGCAAAGAGGAGACAGTGGACAAGTGTAAAGCAGCCAAAAAGGATACAAAACAAAGGTTTATGTATCCATTTGCCTATCTCAGTCACACCAACACTTTCTCAAATGAATTTCTGACAGGAACAGTAAAGGAGCACCTGATGGGAGACTGGCCTTCCCTGTTCATGCCTTACCTAAGTCAGATTCTGAGGACTAGCAAGTAAAATTCATGCATATATGTGAGTTATAGAAATCATAGGTAAACAATAAAATGAAAAAGATGAAAGTATTAACCCATTTACACAATAAAAGCATAGTATAGCAAAATTAAGTCTCAAAAACTGATGAGTACAAAATCGCATCCAGATACTGCATCCTGCAAGACTTTACCACACAATTAAAAACTTAACAATACAATAAGGAAGCAGGCCAAAACCACTTCTAACAAACCCGTATCAGGAGGCACTTGAATTAAAAGTTGTTACTGATATATGTAAACATTGAAGGATATTCTGTATTAAAACTATCCAATAGATTATTTTTACATTGTTTAACTTCCTTTGTATTGATCTTAAAATGCTTTTGGAATTCTCTGATCTGATTATCCAGTGGACTTCGCAAAGACTAAAAAAAACTTCAGTACAGTGCATGAATACAACTTCTTCTACGTGGGTGTACATAAACTTGACCAAGATTAGACAAAGTTTCCAAACATACATAAATCCCTACAGCATCTAAAATATTAGTTAGCATGCTCAAATATACAGCAAAGTGAAAATAACCAATGCAGGTGGCTGAGACAGAATCATGAACGTTCAAGAAGTATAATAAGAATGAAACTATTAATTTTGTTTTCTGATCACACAACGTGCTCATTTTCTGTTCAGTCTATTAATTACTAATCAGTTATACTGGCTCTTTTAAACAATCAGCAGAACATGACTTGGGCAGAGGAATGCACACACAGGCAGAATCACATTTTACAACAATCATTAAATGACATGAAATTGGAGTCCTTTTGCACTATTATGTGTAGCAAACATGAATAAATTCTTATTTGTAGCTAGACTATTTGCACAAAATTTTACATGACAGAAAATGAGACAGATCACAATGCAAATTTTAAGTGTTTAACAAAAGAAGGATACATGAGAGAGTTGGCTTTAAGAGGTGGTAGCGAAAATTGTCCTACAAATTACCACTACAGTGAAGAGGTAGGCAAAAAAAATGGGACAATTAGAAAAGATACATGACAAAAAGGCAGGCAGATAATATGGCTTCCAAAGACATTTCTGTTACAATCGACATACTGTGCATTTCACTTACAAAACTAAAACCATAAGCTTAAACTCTCCAAGCATATAGTATGAGTATGTATTATATCCTTGTGTCAGTTATGAGCACTTTGGCATTCTATTTCTATATTATATTAAGGCTGAAATGGAGTTTCGGTCCTGTTAGTCTTGAGTATTTTCAACAGCAAAACACTGCCACCTTTTGGCTTGATACAGAGACCTCCTAATTTTAAATGCAGAATTACGTTTTTTGCTCCATTTGTCCTTTATGGAGGTGGTTGAATTCTTGTGATCTTATCTAAAATTTTATTCAGTAGATATACTTCACCAGGAAGAAAAACATACAGTATTAGCTGATACGGAAAGTTTTTCTCCTAAGTACATAGCCAAGCAACTTAAAACTATACTCCTCTAAGCCACATAATGTTTTATCTATTTTCTATCTCGCAACTCTTTGTTCTTGGCAGTTTAGGTACACATAAACACTGTATCACATGATATCTTGCATTGAATGCCTTTCAAGTAAAAACTTGGTAATGCATTCTTTGAACATCTGAGTTTTGAAAACAGATGATAGAAATAACAATAATGCATTATTTAAAACGTTATGTTCTTTGCTCATGTATATAGTTACATTATTGTAGATGAAACACCCATGGTTCAACATCTATATAAGCATGTATTGAAAGGTAGGCAAAATTACTTACACCAGTGACACAATGTCGCCACGCTGTACATCATAATTTCTAATGCTCCAGTGGTTTTAGAGTACTACATCAGATGTTTGTCTTCCCCCAGGATTCAAAGAAGGCTGAGAGAAGGGGAGAAAAAAAACCCGTATTTAGAGCTACATTTCCTTTATCAATCTTCCACCTGATTCTTTCCATCAAAAGGTGAAATCCATTAAAATCAGTAAAAACACACCCACTTACTGTAAGAGGCCAAGAATCTGTTGTATTACAGGAAATACATTTCTTTATTAAATGACATGTTAAATATCATTAATTTATGACAAACTATAGTTCACATCTTCCAATGCACTACTGCATGCAAATCAGATTACATACGATATATACTTACGGCAAGCCTGATGAAAAGAAGGGATTGCCTTTACTGCTTATCATCTAATATTAAAATCAAAGAAGAACCAAGTACACTAATTCCCAGGGAAAAAACCAAACAAGCAAACAAACTTTTTGCAGGCATCTTACTATTTATAAAAGCATAATACACTAAAAATGAAATATTTACTTGTAACAATACTAATCTCAGCATCCTGTGCAAAGGGGAAAAACAAGCCCTATACCTACAGCACACACGGACACTGGCAATAAATGTGGGCCTTCCATAACAGGACATATAAAGGCATGAATTAAAATAACCAAGTAATTAATAATGCATAATTGGGAGGTACATCCAATCACCCAAAATTATTTTGTGCGATATGAAACAAAACCAGGGTATCTGATCAATGCTGGCTCTGAGTTAACTCATGGGAAAGGGCAGAGCAAAGAAGAAGCCCATCACAGTACTGTCTTATTTATGTTTGCAAGGCTTATTTTAAAACAGACTCTTTTTACTATATAGAAAGTATTTAAGAGTATTCCAGACTGAAGTTTTCTAACAGTTTATTTCTCAGAAAGCTTTTTCAGAGTCTTCAAATACAATTACAGTATCTCCCCAGTTAGCCAAGAGATAACTTCTAATGTAGATTCTAGAGTTAAGTGATATATGCAATAAAGCAGTATTGAAACTAGGCAGCCCCTCATTTGTATGATAACTGCAATATTAGCTAAAAATTTTGTTGTTGTTGTTGTTATTGTTGTTGTTGTTGTAGAAGAGGCACTTACAATATAACTTGAACCACCACATGAACCACTGGACTTTCACTGCTGATATTCCCCTCTCCAAACTGATGGTACCTTCAATGAGTAAACCAACAGGGAGACTAAAATTAACTCTTCTCAACCCTAGTAATCACAGTGTCGAATTTCATTCTATTGTTATTCAGTAAACTTTGCTCTCAAGTAAAATGGTTATTTAGTATTTATTTTTAACTTCAAAAGCAATTTAGAAGTGCTGGTTTCTCTTTACTACAGTTTCTTCATTCATCATTGCTAAACAGATTGGGTGAGAAAGACATACTTCAAGTGGGATTTGTGAAAAATAAGTTTTTCAAGATGCAAGAGGAAGTCAAGTGGTAGGGTCCTCAGTAGGTGTAATTCACATGAACAGTAAGCAGTATGACAGGTCAAAAGAACAAACATGGTAGGGAGAGGGGGAGAGTTATGACCCAGTATGTTTAGTTAAAGAGAAAACGAGGCTACGTACATTTTGGGCTATGGACTACAGGCAAATTTCTAGTCAGGTAAATCAGGGGATCAAAGCAGATCCCTTTAACATCCATAAAGATATGGTCGCAGTCTAAGCTATAAATATATTAATACTCATTGCTGTTTTATTTACTAGACTCAATGCACTGCAAGAACCAGATAAATGAAAACCACGAGCTAATTAGCAGTTATATTATTATTACTTTTTAACCAGGATTTCCAAAATTATTTATCACCTTTACAGAATTTTCCACCGAAGGATCAAATATCTACATACAGATGACTTACATACAAATTCACAAACAAATTCTCGCTTTGCCAAATGCAGGTACATATGGGCCAGAAACTAACAACAGTACTAAGTATAAGGTAGAGGCCAATCTTACAAAGCAGGAATCATACATATGGCATATTCTCACAAAGTAAACTCCTTAGTACTCAAAAGTATCTGCCTTAAATAAAAGAGAAGGATGAAACAAATAGAAATCTTCAAACCATTGTTCCAAAAGATAATGTATCTCACAGCTGATACTTAGAAAAGATCTAAATGAGTGTTCACACACTTCTTGTATCAAATAAACTTACATCAACTGCATCTTACACAGAAATACACCAAGTAGTTAGAGTATTGTCCTAGTTGCACTATCCCACGACTCCTATTTTTTTCTGCACTTATACAAAGGAAATACCTTAGAATTGAAATACATTTATATATTGCATAAGCTTTTTAACTTAAAACACGCTAAATGCATTTTTAACAATAGCGGATGTCATTTTGACATATATGAGTGGATATCCAACTCATTATACATTAGAATAGTGTTTGACAAAAATACGACGGTGTTGGCTTTTTTCCTTCTCTCTCACAAAAAACCTGACAAATGTGCAGACAATAATACTATTTTGTTAGAAGAAACTGAAGGAAAACTAGGAGACAACTTTCCATTTACATCAAAAATAACAATTGTCTATTTAAAAAATAAAAGGCTAAATCCTTCAGCAAGCCTTTCTCTATTGTAAATAACACAAATTGAGATTCCACAACAAACAAGTATAGAAAAAATACAACTTATTCCTCATGATATTTTCACTAGTAGTAAGGTTTAAGGTCTAGAAAAATTAAAATACAGCTTCTGCAAAAGCAGTCAACAAATAGGGTCACAAGGGCTTTTCATAAGAAACAGAATGACACAGAGGCTTCTTCCTTCTAGTCTGAAGCATTATAACTTCTTTGCTCAAATTTTTGGCATAAAAGCCTGCCACAAATGGGGCACACAGGCCTTAATTTAAACTGTGGTGCAGAAGCCACAAAACATTACTCTTTCCAATTACTAACTAATCTAATGCTAAAAGCATGCAAATTGAGATCCCCAGCCATATGATGAAGCCTCATAGGACATGAGGTTCCATAAGTAGGAGGGTAAAAACATGCCCTTTTACTATAAATAATGATTAACTTGATAGTTGTTATGCTGCTAGTGAAGGTCACAACTTATTTGCTTGTAGCTTGGGGAACACAAAGACTATTCACATGAGCTTACACGCTTAGGTACAGTAATCCTAATAATAAAGTTAGGAGAAACTGCCACAGAATAATTACAACTGCTATTATGCATAATGGAATAGAATATTCAATAACGTTTGCTGCAGAAACATGAGTGCTTTGTCAGAGATCGCTGGTCAGGCCACTTCCTAATCCATGGTATTGAACTGTTTGCAATAGAATTTGCATATACAGCTGCACATATGCTGTCACCTTCTATCCCACTTGAAAACAGTCCATTTGATTTATAAATTTAGATACCCATGAGGGTTTCCTTTTCCACATCTTTATGTATGAAGTGTTCACAATACCAGACAAGCAATGAAACTCACTAAAATATAACATAAATCAGTATCAAGATGTCCATATGACAACAAACATTTAGAAGTATACAGCCCGCACTACAAGAAGTCACACACCAAAAATCCACGACAGGCAATTAAGAAATCTTATTACCAGTTATCTGTGTCCCTTAAATTTACTGTTGTAAACAGATCACAACTCACTAGAAACCCACTAGTAGTAGAATGCTAGATGAGCACATCAATCTAAATTCCTAAGCAACAAAACCACCTCATGTGATGATTTAAAAACCCAGTAAATTTGGAAAGAAAAGAGAAGGTAATGAAACTATTAAAACTGTTAAAATTATAAACTGCAATAGTTCACTGTTATTCCCTATAGGTTAAAGTTAATACACATATACACTGAAGTCAGCACAAGTGAAATTACGACAGGTGGCTGAAAGCACTGAAAAACACAAAATCAGCTTGAGACAATGGAATGCAATGAAGTCTGTCTTAATCGATTGGGTCAGAAAATTTGTATTTTCATGAGAAGCTTTATTCATATGCTTGCCAGGGTGTCAAAAAGCATTCCCATCGTCAGTAACTATGAAGCAGCAGTAAAGCTGGTCCAGAACAAAAGGAGAAAGTGTGGTGGCGAGAGAGACCGCACAGCAGAGAACAAGAGTAGGAGAGCAAACATGACACAGAAAGATTTATTTCTTGCTTCTTGTCAAAACTTTTAATTTCAGGCTCAGCAGGAGCCACAATTACGAGTACTCAAAGCCAGCTAGACATTCTGGAGGTCTATTACAAACTAATTCTTGGGAATCTTACCATGGTATCAAATTGAGACAATAAGGTATCACTGGAAGCATGTGATTGAAGGATACAATCTGACTACAAACTGACTGAACTTCAGTCTTCCTCATACCTATAGCTGTCAGATACATTTAACATAGATCACTCTCCAAAGAACACAGTCAACAGACAGAATTGCAACATGATCAGTACTCCTTGAAGGTACTGTTAAAGAGAGGGATATATTCATTATAATTGTGTCCCTGTCAGATGTGCTTAGATGTCTAATAAATCTTGGCAAGGAAATTCGTATCTTATTAAAAGTACTAGGTTTTTTTTTTTTTTTTTGTAATCTGAAAAACATCCATATGCATAGAAGCTTAAAACAAACCTCTATTTCAGTTCTGTTTCAGAATAAAACCAGAGAGTTTTACAGACACTGAGATGTCAATAAAATTACAAATGTCAGCTTTCAAGCTATCCATATTTCAATCAACAGAGGAAATGTTCAGTTAACAGATACAGCAAGGGAAAAGCTTCACTTTTAATAAACCAGTGAATATATATTGTTTTCCCTTTGTCAGGTTGAATAAATCTAAGCAAATAACTGTAGTGTTTTTCAAATGTGTCTTCCATGGATAATGCACAGTTAACTATATGCTCTTCAAGTGCCTAGAGAAGCAACACTCCAAAGCAATACCAGAGCACTCCCAAACACTTGAAACTGACTTCAAAGAAAACATAAAACTGAGGTTTTAACCAGAGGGGCACAACAGACTTGTGGAGAGAGAAATCTAAGAAATTTCCTTCCAGCTACTGAATTAAAACTATTAAGCAATAATGGCTGTCAAACAGAACACTACATCCGAGACAGAAAAGATCAAACCATGAATGGCAATGTGGCACACTAGAAAAACCAACACCTCAAAATTTAAATGCTCAGGTCATACTCACTAGCAGCAAAACATCAAAAAAAACAGAAACAACAAAGAAAACCGAAACCAGAAAATCCAACATGTATCTGCATCTTGAATGCTCCATGTAGCTCTAGACCTGCAACAGAGGCAAAAAATGGGAAGGTGGAAAATAGGGGAGTTGTACTCATCTGGCTGATTTTGTAGTTCTCTAGATGCTGTGTTACATATATGAATTTCTCCTGTCTGAAGATAGTAAACAGGTAACAAAACTGGTTTTTCCCAGTTTTCCCCTCCTCTCCTTTTTAGTGCAAATTTCTGGCTCTGCAGCTGCAAGCCCTGAAATTCTCCTCTCTTTCACTGGTCATCAATGATATTCAGAATAACATCTGTGAAAAGGTCAAAGATAACTTATGTTACACCCAGCTTTTGGCCTTGGATTGTAGAATTACTGGAGTAAGATGATTTTACTTTCATCCCTGTTCTTGATGTGAAAGCTGCCTGCTGAGGTTTCTTGACAGAGTTTAAACATCAGATTACAGACTGCCACAAAAGACACAATGCCACCTTGCCATTCCCTCCTCCCCACCATATGCTTTTTAGAACATTAAACATAAATCAGCCAAGTGCAGGATCAAGCCCAAGTCTTCTAGCCCACGTGTAAATTCTGCATAACTTAAACTCCAGCAGCTGATCTTGCTTGCTGTGAAACCTCTCTTCAAGATTCTGAGCTTATTAAGACAATCAGAAAAGAGAGCTTGACATCCAAGAATCAAATCCTTACTCTCTGCTAATTGGAATGTTGCAACATTGGAACAAAATACATCATAGTTATCAGTGGTGATGCACAATAATGTGCAGTGGATATGATTCAAAATGCAAGTAACAGTACAGAAATTGTCTTGCTACATAAAATCATAGCTTTTTCAAGACCAAATAAACAGCAAAAAACAAAATAGTGTTCATGAGTATTTATCATCTAAATATTACACATCCTATTTATATTTATTTGCTTATGCTGTATAAACATTCAATATAACCAAAGTAAAACCAGTGAACTGATACCTATTGCCTGATAAAAATAAGTAATAATATTAGGTTCATGCCACCTTCAGTATCCTTCCCTGCAATGGTGCCATATGTGTTCATTAGTAAGAGCAAGTATAGCAAGAAACAGTTTTGCCATACAGTTACTACAATGTAGCTACTAAAAATTAGTAAAGCCTCTTTGTGAGTCATCAATTCAATGTCAAGAGACAAAAGGTATTGCTCCAACTATTTCTAAATGTTTAGGAAGATATCAAAACAATATCTTTATCACTATTTCTCCATATATTTTCCTTTTACTGACACAGAATTTTGGGAAGTTTTGTTCTCAAAATCTTTTCTTTCAAATCACAAAATATTTAACAAAGTAGAAATTAAACTAATCCATACTAGAATGTCATTTAATAACAACTGAGAAAAAGATTTTTTTTCACCTTGCTATTATTAGTGGAGAGCCACATTTTAATTTCCTGACAGACAAAAAGGTATTTCCAGCAATACCTGCATTGATGCTCCTTCCACCCTTGCGACACAAGCAACTCTATCCAGGAAAGTCACAGTTACAGGAACGGCAACAAAGAAACCTTTAAAAAAGGCTTTAATGTATTTCTTCCCCAAACTCTGAGCCTGTGCCATAATCTGAAAAACACGAAGGAAAGAAAAAAAGGTTGTTCTAAAAGAAATTTGAAGTAACATCAACATGTAGCAAGTCAATACAGAACAATTAAGAATAAATTTATTATCTGTTAGAGTCTCAGAATACCTAGAGTGAAAAAAAAAACCAATTGCACACATGAGAATGGAAAAAAACCCCAAACCAGAAATCTTCATCAGAATTTAAATGTCTATCCTAAAGAAAAGAGCTTGATACTTGACATTTAACCTTTAGCTAATTTGAACATTTCTTGTGATCCTGTGCTAACAGAAGTACTTGATAAAAATGAGCCAATATAGAAGGTAAGCAAGAAGCAAAGTGATACAACCAGACAAAATTTAATAATGCATTTGGGGAAAAAAAAGCATAATTTTCTCTCCATACACTGGTAATTATTAATTTCTTACCCCCAAAGGTGGATTGACTTAAGCAAAGGAAAGCTATTTGCAACATATTACCTTTCCTTTATTAAATATTTTCACAAAGGAAAATGCACAAATGCATCATTTCCACACTGGTGGTAACTGCAAACATAAAATCAATTCAAATTGTCACATATATCATGGGGACACACCATAACACAATGACTGACTCCTTGTTCACCACTACATCACGAAGTTAAAAGCATGTTGGCAGACTAGGCAGCTACGTAATGACACATGGGATGATTCCACTCCAACTCCATGTATTATACTATCTCCCATCTATTTATTTAGCCCTGAACCACTGAACATGCTTGGAAAATACCTACAAAGTGCACTGAAACACCAGCTGTTTGATCACATTAGTCATACCTCTGAAAAGCAAGCTGAATAGCCAGGTACTACTGCATAGACACAAGCCTAAGTTACGTAACCACAGTTTCATTGTAAGAAATGCTGCCTTTCACCTGTTGGCAACTCCCTTTTAAACTGCTGCTTCCACCTAATGAATCCTTGGTAGCCCTCCCTCAAGATCAGTTTGTGAAGTCCCTGCTCCCTCTGTCACTCCTAACTCCAACAGACAGAAGGAAAAAACAGACTGTGGCCTGAATTTTTGAGTCTCCCACTGTGTTTATATTCAAGAACATAGAGTTATTTTTCAATTAAAATAATGAAAAACATAAATACATGCAGTTTCATTCAATCCTCTTACAAAGTATTTAGAATTTCACAATATAATCATTTTTTCTTCGTTGCATTTTCAGAAACATGGAAGTGATGAAATATTTGTATGCAGAATATAAACTGTAATCGCTCTGATGAAATAGTACTGAAGGCAGTATTTCTGTCACAGACAGAGCTTCTTAATTCCAAAAAGCATCAAACTTAGGAAAGAAAACTCAGTTCTACAAAGTAAGCCGTCTGCATATTCTTCACTAGAATTCTTTATAGATATTAATAGCTTTGCAATGATAAGATCTGTCTTCCAAGATTTCTGACATTCACCTTCAAAAGGTTTTAATTTTTTTTTTAAGTGGAAATATTTCATCATCTATAACTTGTTCTTAAGTTCAAATTTGCATACTGCTTATAGTTCAGTCATTTTCTTTCTGAACATTTCATGAAAATATTTTCAGTTTGTATCAACCACTTTTACAAATAATTTGAAATAGGTTGTGAAACAGAACAAAAAGCTCACTATTCCAAGACAAAAGCTATAATGATTTTCTCTCAGCTTATCATTTAAGAACTTGTTATCAGAATCAATCCACCAAAAGAGACTATTGCCTCAACCAGCAGAGCTTTACCTTTGGAAAATATGCCACGTAAAAACAGAATCTCTAAAAATCAGGGGTTTGTCTACCTTCTAATTACATCATTGCCTGCACCTTAATACCCTTCTCTCAACCTATTTACTTTGAACTTTGCTTCTTGAGTTTTCTAGTTGGAACTCTACTTCTCTGCTATGAGGTCTGGCATCTCAGACCTCCTCCACTCTAACAGCAATGTCAGCCACAAAACACCATTTGGAGACCCTACCCACAAATATATTCGTCATATTCTCTAGAGTAACTTGAGCAAGAAAGTATTGTATGACACATGTACCACAATACCGCTGATTTAGGAATTTTTTTAAAAAATTCAGAAATCAGACAACTTTACTTCTCTTAAAATTCCTCAGAGTCAAACCTCTTTTTCATTAATAATGAAACATGAATATCCATCCCATCCTCTCTACTAAATCCATGGACATACCTAGTTACAAACTTCTTGAGAAAGCTCCATGCTAATATCTACAGAAAAATCTAGTATCTGAAGAGAAGTAATTGGTCAGACAATCCACAGGAGTCCAACCACATGCCTCCTAGAACTACAAGCTAATTAATAGTGACAGAGAATCTAGCAGCCAGGTTAAAACTGCTAAGACAAAATGCTACATTATCAGTACACCACCTGGACAAGGCAACACCAGCAGTATTAAGCGGCTATGGACAACACTGGGAATTAAAGTCCTATTTTTGTGGGTTTGAACATGCAGCATTACATGGCACAATATGAAAAAACATGAGGGGAAAAGCACCAGCAGCACCCCTACAAGCAATCAATTTGAAAAGCCACCAAAACCAACAACAGCTCATGTGCTGAAGGACTTCTCTACTTACCCTGAATTTTCTCCTCTCCTCCCCTCTCCTCTCAGCAACTGATCAAACCATTGGTTTCATCTTCCCTGTACACCAAAACGATGAATCCTTCATTTATAATGATGTGCTACATTCTGAACTTTTCCTGGTTCCCCACCTCCCACAGCAAAGGACAGCTTTTCCCCATAGCACAACTGAGCCAGCCTATAGAAGCCTTTCTCCCCAAAAGACAGCAAACGTGTACACACACATTTCAAACAATTTGAGAAGAACTATTTATAAACAATCCACCTTAAGTCCTTTCATATAGGAAAACATTTTCAATACAAAGGTAAGTAACTACATGTCAGTATCTGACTTAACAGTGCACACATTTTTGCCAGGTCTGTTTCATAAGCTTTCCCCTCTAAAAAGCACAGACAAGTAAATGCAGAGCTGCCATGCAAATGTTGACAAAATAGTTCACCACCCAACTGCCAGCAAAGGGGAAGTTACCCCTCACTCTCTCCATATGAGGGGCTTCAAGTTGTCTTGCACTGCCACTGGGGAAGAGCTGGACATAGGCAGCAGAAAGGCAGTTTGCAGCTTTACCTTCTGCCAGCAACTGGACATGTGAACGGACAATCTTCAACTGATAAACACCACTGGATTAAAAAGTGCAGTGTTGTCTTTTCTTATACTTTGATGATCGTAGGAGAAAAGAAGGGAAAAAGGTAATGGTAAGCATTTACTGCAGTCACAAGAAAGAATTTAGGGTGGTAAAGGGTAGACACAAAAAAGACCCTTAAAATTAAAAGAAAAAATTCTGGTTGGAGTTTTTTTATAAAGAAAACATAAGATAGCCATCACTCCTAAAGATAATATTCTGCTCTTACACATTTCTAAAACATCTGTAAATTTTAAAAGCATCATGTTTCTGGAGTGAAATTCTGAAATACAGTGCAGTGTCTGGTTTATGATGACAGGTTTAAATGCATGTCAGTGAGGCAAGCAAAGTACTGTTTGCTGAAAAAAATAATTTCCCTAACATATATTTCTGCATCTCTTCCCAGTTAGACACCTTGAATAAGACCAACAAATCACAACACTTAAAAGATGGGGGAGAAAACAGGAAACAAAACCAAATACAAAAAAAAAAAAAAAAAAAAAAAAAAAAAACCAGAATAAAAATATTTTAGAGATGCATATGCTTTTCAGCATTTGTAAGTAATACTTGGTTTAGGGAAAGAAACCCACTGAATAATTCAGTAGAGCTGACAAACTTCAAACCAACAGCCTTGAAAATTTGTTTGAAATGGAAACATGGACATGAAAAATCCAAGATCAAAAATGCTAGCATATAGCAGGTCAAAGCATTAAGAATTTCACATTGTGCAGCTCAGAGATTAAAGCAGATGGAGCACAGCATTATCTGGACTGAAGTATTTGGTGCACAAAAGGTCCAGGGATTATAATGAGCCTCTCGTGGGCACTACAACATATGGAGCAGAGATGCTATACAGATAGCTCTCTATGATAAAATGTTTATTTTTCCTTGCACTTGCCTGCACATTAGAAGACACTGTTTATCAAACAGCCTGCAGAAAATCATGAAGTAATTCAGAAAGCCCCAGGTTACAATATACTTGCAAACCTAGGTACTTAAAAATTACCCACAGAAGTATGATAGGAAAAATAGCTGTAAAAACAAGGCAATAGCAGTCATCCACAAAGGAAACAGAATGGCCCCTGATGTGCTTCTACAAGAAGGAATGTGAGGGAACAGGAAGGAGGGAATTACAACTTATATGCAAAACAACTACCCCACCAAGTCTGCTATGTTAGTTTGAAATGACCTATTTGATCTTGTTCAGGAATTTGTAGCTATATTATATATAGTTCAAGAATCCATTGAAACAACCAACTTCTCTGTCAATCACAGTATGCATTTTTCTATAAATCAATGGCATCACACTAGAATTCAGGATATATGGTTTGAAAATAAAGAAGACTTTCACAACAGGAAACACCACAACACATGAATAAGCCCAATTTTATTGTGTCCTATGAAACATAAAACTGAGGAAAAAAGCTTTTGTTTTAAGACTGGTCTAACTTGAAGACAAGGTTATACCTAACCTAACAACCATGATTAACAGGACACCGCTCAGTATCAGAATTTGTGTGGTCTTTTTAACACATGCTTTTTCTACAACCTTTCATGATACGAGGCCAGAGCTGAATATTGCCATGCAGCCTGACTCTCACTTCCCACTTTAGTTGTATGTTTCAATAACTTTTACATTACAGTGATTACTGTAAGGGTACAAGTACGCAGACTTTTTAGTAGGCTGATTTAATTCACATATATTTATCCAAGTACAGGCTTGGACATGATGGTGATGAATGCCACAGAAGAATCAAAATAGACTAGCCCATGTAAGCTTTCAGTTAAAATAATCAATACAGATCAGTGTGTTTAAGTTTTCATTTAAAAATCCTATCTAGTTCCAGAAGGAGCTCTCATTTATCCTTCAATAAAGCCAACTCTATCCTGGTATTATCCCACCATCGTGGTAACATGTCTATTCAATTAATGTATTTATACTCTGCACAGGTTTTACTCATCCTATTCCTCCATCATATTACTCTCCCTGTATTCCATAACATACAGACATTAAAGAAGACCCCTCTATTGTGAGTTTGAAAATATCACAGGTCATGGAAATGACTGCTGCATTACTGAAGAAGCAAATCATAACCTAATCTGCAGTTTCAGTAACTGCACACGCATGCTCTGCTGTTCTTTTTTCTTTCCTCAAAATTAGTCATTTTGTCCTGACACCCAGATGTTTCGCTTGTTTAAAATACAAAGCAGCAGATTTTGTTAGCTTCAACTCCATTTTGTACCATTTTCTTGTGCCTTTGCTTGAATTCAAGCAATTACAATTTCCATGTAATAGCTCCCATCCCTATGAAATAGGCAGAATTTTTCCAGTATAGCACAATAAAGAAAAACAACAATAAAAATCCATTTTTCTAATCTTCTCAGTGCTGTAACATACAGAGAAGTTCCCAGAAGCAGACAAAACCAGATCAACCATAATGAGCTTTCAGCTCACAAACCAAATAGAAAAGCTTAAACCACAACAATCGTCAGCATAATCAGTCACAGAATTATTGCTGAGGGCAAAAAATCACTTTAATGTAGAACTGGTTCTTCTTTTAATATAATATTACTATATCACATCACTGGGATCCATGTCATGTACAAAGGCTTAGTTCACATGTTGGTTGTAACTGGAAAGAAATTCATATTGCTTATTCTTACAAATTAATTTGTGTTTCAAGTACACAAATTTTACCCTCGTGGACAATCTTGTATTTCCAAACAAAACATTTCACTCCTCAAATATAAAGCAAAACTGGAAGAAAACACAGCTGTAGACCAAAGTTACTCTCAGCAATCAAATTAACAACTAGTTCAGGATGGCAAGCAATCAGCCACTCCTTAGTTCTGACAAGTTATTTGGGATTCCATTTTATACACATAAGCATCAAGAAAAGGAATTGCAATTTAAAAAAAAAAAAAGAATGTTACAAATCAGATTTTTTCCCAGCACTTAAAACTTTAGATGTAATGAAATATTTTCCAAGTACTATCACACAGGCAACTGGCAGAGTAACAGTTCTTCTAACACAAAAGTTACAATATTTGGTTTTATTCATGTTTCTGCATCTTCAAATAAACTAAAAATCAATAATATATACTGTACATAAAGGAAAGTACTAAATTACATCAATTTTTGGAACTCACTTAAGTGAGCAACGTAACGTGTTCAGCTTCTAACAACTGAAAGTTGTGTGTTGCTTTCAACCTAAGGATTCAATGCCTGCAACCAAAGTTCATTCTCTAAATTAATTTTAAGTGTCCTTTGCAAATGACTACCAGCTGCTGCTAGGTTTTGCTCTCAAGTAGACTGCATGAATGAGGAGTTGCTTCAAAACTTACTGAATTTGTTAATTATGGTAAACAATAGCATAACCTTTGAATTTCAATAAATTTATACATTTATCTAGTCAACTCTCTGGAATCTTTCAAGTACCATGGAACTGTCATGTTAGTTGTGGTTATCCAGAACCAAACTTAGGCAAAAACAACAACAAAAAAAAGGAATATTCAGTTTTCACCAAAATATACAACCTTAAGTATTCAGATGACATTCAATGAGCAGCCTAAGAATAAAAGCATTCAGCTTCAAACATGAATATTGTCAGAAACAAATTCTTCTAAAAGGTTTTGCTTTTGGATTAAGAAGAACTAAGTTCAGTACAGAACAGGGAAGTTTCTTCCAGCCTAAAGGAAAGTCAAATGAATACAAAACCAAATTAACAGAATCACAGAATGACTAGGTTGGAAGACATCTTCAAGATCATCGAGTCCAACCCATGCCCTAACACCTCAACTAAATCATGGCACTGAGCGCCACATCCAATCTCTTTTTAAACACATCCAGGGATGGTGACTCCACCACCTCCCCGGGTAGACCATTCCAGCATTTTATCACTCTTTCTGTAAAAAAACTTCCTCCTAATATCCAACCTGTATTTTCCTTGGCGCAGCTTAAGACTGTGTCCTCTTGTTCTGTCAGTTGTTGCCTGGAGAAAGAGACCAACCCCCACCTGACTACAACCACCCTTCAGGAAGTTGTAGAGAGTGCTAAGGTCACCTCTGAGTCTCCTTTTCTCCAGGCTAAACAACCCCAGCTCCCTCAGTCGTTCCCCATAGGGCTTGTGTTCCCAGCCCCTCACCAGCCTTGTCGCCCTCTTCTGGACACGCTCAAGCGTCTCCACGTCCTTCCTGAACTGTGCGGCCAGAACTGGACACAGTGCTCAAGGTGCGGCCTCACCAGTGCCGAGTACAGGGGAAGAACGACTTCCCTGGTCCTGCTGGCCACGCTATTCCTGATACAGGCCAGGATGCCGTTGGCCTTCTTGGCAACCAGGGCACACTGCTGGCTCATGTTCAGTCGGCTGTCGACCGACAGAAACAAGATTCTCAGCCATGAATCTTTAAAGCATGCCAGTATGCACTGAGTATATGAGGACAGAATAATAACTGAAAATAATATTCATTATGGTATGAACAAATGATGCCAAAAGAAAGAACAGAAAATGCTTTTACTATTTGAAAGGTATTTTCCATTTTCAGCATGCTTCACAAAAATTACTGCTTCTCCCACAACTACTGTAAAAGCAGCTTTGTGCATCCTTGTTCAAAGCAGAGAAATTGGGACTGACTCCCCAACAGAACATTCCCGTGAAAACCAGTGAAACCTGATGAACCAACTACTTACTATCTACTGTCTGGGGCACAGTAATAAACTAAATGTATGAACTAATACAGAAAATTATGCCTTCAAAAAATAATTCCTTTATTTTAATAACTCAGGTTTTATCCTTGAACATTAGAGGTCACTGTGGGACTTGTTAAGAGCAGACCTAGTGCACTCTAACTATCATTCCCCAACATATTGATTTTGAGTCTGGCATTTGTGACAACTTCAACTGCCATATAAGTTTCTCAGGTCTCAAGAATAAGCAAAACAACTTCACAAGCATAAGGATACAGATTTCCAGAAACAGCTGAAATCTCTGGTACACTAGTCAACTTATAAAGATCTCACCACAAAATTCCAACTGTGACTGTGAAACCATTTCAATCTTAAAATTATTGTTAGCATGCTCAAAATATTACTTTCAGGGATCTGAATATCACTCACTACTGTACCATGTGTATAGTTATTTACAACCAGTTCCAGGAGAAAATTTATTTTGGTAACAACATACAAGTTAAATAAAAGAATCTGTAATTTCAAAAGTAAATTAAATGAAAGACTCCTGGAAAATCTCTCAAATACAGTAGTTAAAAATGTTACATTTTTTAACAAAATGCATATGTATTCAGTTAAAAAGCTGCATATTGGAAAAATCAAGTTTAATTCTGAAGTTTCCTGGAGAAATTATTTCATTTAACCTCAAAATCCCCAAGAGGTTCTGTCTTCCTAGTATATTTTGTTTTGTTCTGTTTTCTTCCTAGCTGAACAATGAACAAGTATGTGTGGCATACGCTTTAAGGGGAGAAAAAAAAATAAAGATGTGCTTGTACAAGAAAATTATTTAGAGAATTGTAAAGCAGCTTTGCCTTTTCTGGTACCTTGGTGTGCTCAATGAATTCCAGTTCCACAGAACAAGGATGGTAATACAAAAAAAAAGTGTAAAACTTCTATAATGGAATACTGGCTAATTAAAAGATTTTACAGGGTTAGAGTCTAGTTGTTCAGCTGCACTTTTTCTACCTAAGCTTTTCGCCAGCTTCCAAGAAAACTAATTTTCCTTAAAAAAAGTAGGAACACCAGAGAGACATGTCTAGGAACTGGCTGAATCTCTTCAGCTTCAAGCATTGTGGCCTTTATATGGAGAAGCATTTAACTAAGAATACATTGCGGGACAAGCACGAGACGTGGAAAAGCAGCCACTTTAGGACAATTATATCATTATAAACAAAAAACAAACAACAAGAAATTCTCTCTCAGATGTCCAGGATGTAGGTAACAGGAAATCCACTCCATCAGGATACTAGAGAACAGCCATTAACTGTAGTCGTCATAGGACAAATACAAGATCTAACAGAAGTTTAATAAACCAGAAAAATACGTTAAGTAAGAAATGAATTCAGTCCAAGACCAAGAGCAGTGCACAGCACAAGTCCCAGTTGCAGATACGATGCCAATGAACGGGAGCAGAACCCCGGAGTCGCTCCAAACCCATTCCCCCGCCCGAGCGCCCGCTACACTTCCACCGGCAGCAGGGTACGACCGCCTGCCGCGCCGCCTCTGACAGGCAGAGGATGCAGAGGACAGCGGTGCTTCTCACTATTGGCTCTGCCGGTTCTTTTTAATCCAGTCCCTTCCCAATGGAAATAGGTATCTCGGTAATCTGAAGGACGAAGAAGGGAGGAACCCAACACCCGACAAGCAGCGGGAAGCAGCAGCGGGTGGCCCACGTGAGCGGCGCTTCCGCCAGCCCCGCGGGGACCCGCCCCGGGGGCACCCCGGCCCGGGGGCGGGGCA
>VZTE01000198.1:27040-61255 GCA_013397775.1 Eulacestoma nigropectus
ACTTTCTCATGTATCAGAAACAAACTAAATTCATTGTTCACATTTCAGTTATATTATAGGTCTTTATAATTTATTCTAATTATTTTTTGGATCACAGAATATCTTTTATATTTTGTAGCCACACTGAAGCTATCATGTGGACATATATATATATATATATATATATATATAAATATATATATATATATATAAAAGTAAAGAACTGTTATTCCTTTTCCTAGATCTTTGCCTGAAAGCCCCATAATTTCAAGGTTATAATAATTTGGAGGGAGTGGGTCATATTTTGCATTCCAGGGAGGTTCCTGCCTTCCTTGGCAGACGCCTGTCTTTTAAACCAGGACATGCTTAAAACATTTTCACAGAAAAACCAGAATTAGCTTTGGTGTGATTTTGTTTTCTGAAATACATTATTTGATATATATCACTTGATGCCAACGTATTTGCTACCCAGGGAAAACCAGTGATTGTTACCCTATTTCACTTTTTGTTTTCCCTTGACACATTTTTAAATAAGCATTACCTTTACAATCAAGTAAGTCTTACTAACGTTGTTGTTGGTTAACCTTTATTTAATGCATTCTTTAACACATTTGAATAGTGTGCTCTCTTTAAGATTCTACAAGGAGGTTTTCAGTGCATTGTGTAGAGTATTTGGCCACTGCTATCCACGATCTCCATTTTCATGTAAACATTTTACTGTGAAACCTTCACAAATTGTTTACAAATATTGCTGCAAAACACAATATTGTCTTTTTAATTTTAATGTTAGAGAAGCACCTTATGGGAATGTGCCTCAATGTTTCCATGCACTTGAAGTTGACAGTATGAAATAATTTCCACTAAAACTCTTGAGCTGAAACTCTTTTCAGATTAAAGACTTTTGCTATAAACCTCACAAGATCAAATCATGGCCTATCAGTTCTCTTCATTTTAAAATCAGGTGTGTGCTAAGCAACTAGCAGGAAATGCCCATTCTTACTCTTTATTTACTTGTGGATAAATTTATCAAAGCTGATACTAAAGTTATGAGCTGCAAATGATACATTACCAATGTTTGCACCATTTTATTTTTCTTTTTTAAAAATAAGTATTCCTACCACAACTGCATTGGTACCCAGAAGTAAATGACAGGGTTTTTTGCTTTCAGCTCTAACAAGGAGGTACTGAAAATGTTTTGCTGCTTCTATGCTTTGATGCATCTGTGACTGAAATAAAGAAAAAGCGAGCGCTTTTCACCCACCCCTTCAATTACTTTTCAGTTGAGAATACCATTAAAGCATACTTGACAATCCACAAAACTTTTGCACTATAATATCCATTTAAAAGACTCTCAACAAACTGCAGCACACATTTAGTTCAGTTTCCTCCAGGGTAATTTCATTTTGCATTTTAAGAGCACAGAAAATCTATAGGAGATATTCAAGACCTGCTTTGAGTTAAAATCAAGTTCCTTATGTTTGCGAATACAACTATCTGTAGGGTATTTAAGGTATTTTTATCTTCCTCCATATAGTAAAGGAATGAATGTTTGAGTGGTGTTGAGTGTACTGCTCTGAGGAAGTGTGTTTTAGAGGAAAATACTGGGCTGGATCAAACCACCTCAGAGCACAGAAAAGGTGCACTGAAAAAAGGGCACAGGATCAAAAAATCTGATTTCTTAATGGATATTGCAGATAAACACTTCGTATAGTCCAGCTGTGGCTTGAAGAACTTGTGGCCCAAGGGCAGCAATCAATGGTGTGGCATAAAAGAGGGCAATAAATCTTAAACTTGCTATTGTACTGGAAAAAATATGATTGCAGTATCTTCAGTGTTGTATTATTACACATCTCCATTTCATAACATGACTGGGAACCTAACTCCTGCTACCTTTGACCATCACATACTGTTCATGTTATGCCTCATACATACTGAAACACAATAAATTTATTCCTGAAATCCTATCACTGGTCAGTGAAAATAGCATAATCTCTGAAGGCCAGAAAATATATCAATTTATATCAATAATATATCAATAACTTATGATAGTCAACTTAATTGTGTTGGCTTTCCTCAAGGAACAGTTATTACACCCATATTTTTGCATAAGAAAGAAGAAAACAAACATGATTTGCAAAGTCAAGAGTCTGTTGTCAACATAGGTAAATTCTTGACAGACTCATGAAAGATTTTTCAGTTCAGATTTAATAATTACAGAAAAAAGAAAATAGTGCTATTACAAGGAAAAAAAAAATCTCTATAATAGACAGCTAAAATTCTTATAACAACTTCGTAACATTCACCTCTCTGTCACTGGTGTTTTGCTCACACTTCCGTTGTTTCCACTCTTTACATGGTTTGGTTCAGTGTGATGAGAGTTGTTTGTTTGCTTTATTACCCCTGCCACTGGCTTTTCCCAACTTCCCAGGTCAGTGTATTTTTAGTTGACCAACAGTGACTTGTTTACAGCTGTGAAGTTTCCAGTGTCATCTTGCACGTCCCCCCACTCCTGTCATTCCAACACTGTCATCCCCTGCACTGCATTATTATGATAAGGGCATAAACATTTAATTCTACCAACTGCTTATTACCACTTATTACTACGTATTATGGTTGTATCACACAATTATATAAAATTACCAAAAAGTAAAACACAGAAACATAGAATATCTCAAGTTGAAAGGGACCCATAAAAATCTTTGAGTCCAGCTCCCCACTCGTCAGAGGACTATCTAAACTAAAGCACATGACTAAGTTGTTCAGATGCCCCTTGAACACTGACAGGCTTGGGGCTGTGACCACTTCCCTGGAGAGCCTGTTCCAGTGACTGACCACCCTTTCAGTGAAGAACCTTTTCCTTATGTCCAATCTGAACTTATCCTGACCCAGCTTCATTCCGTTTCTTCATGTCCTTGTGCCTAGCACTGGTCACCGGTGTGGAAATCAGTATATTAGAGAAGTACCTCCTGATCATTATAAGATTGTTGTTACAGGTAAGCAAAGTAAAACAGTTGCAGGAATGCTAAAGCAAGCTCAGCAAAGCCTGACTCTACGTTCTGCTGCTAACCATAGCAATAATGTATTTACTGAGCCTGAGCTACTGGTCTACATGAGTCCTAAGTATTTGGAAATGTGAAAGTAACTCAGCCTAATATTACTTATTGCTTGATAGTCTTCAATATATTTAATCAATTTAGCATCCAATTCTTTTAAATCAATTTACACATCCAATGTGTAAATCCTTAGCTTCCTTTTAAGTGAACAGCAGAGGTTACAAAGGTTAGTAGCAAAAAACAAATGCAGAGCAATCATTGTAGATTAATGATTATTAAATGCTTAGCATAAAGCAGACAACCTTTACCTTACTATTACATGCAGTACGTTCTTTCAGTACTGTCAGATTTAAAGGCTTAAATTTACCTGTATGGAGTTAAGTATTTCTGTACTGTCCTTTCTCATTATATAAGCTTTTTTCTGAATCATTTCTCCTGTACATGCATTTTAAAGGTGTGTAATTAACTGGTTGCAAGTTGTTAGGCAGTTGATGAAGTGTGAACGAGGCACTGATTTGTTTTCTTTACTTACATGTTTCCCATAATACTCTGATGAGAGCAGGATGTGAAGGCATTTTTACCCTTTATATTATTCTTTCTTTGTTTCATCAGAGTAAAAAATGGTTTGTGAAGCCATTTGCAATTCCTCAAATTCCACTAAACATTACTGTCCAGGGAAGCCTAAATCAAAAACATAGTAAATGCTACACGAACACAGCATTGATGTCCCTGACACGAATAACCAGGTTAAGGAAGTACTTTTTTCTGACTGTGGCAGTGCATTTGGCCACTCTCAGCTTGTTGTTTAATAATATGCTGTTTTTGAAGACCTAGACAATTCAGGAACTGTATCTTGTTTACTCAGTCCTCCCCCACCTATTCACTTTTAACCAGAGAGAATAATAATTGTGTGGGGCAACCCTCCCTTCAACCAAACAGTAGGGAGGGAGACATTTTAAGACAGTTTCATTGCTGAGGTCTCACAAAGGCCCCCATTGTCTACTCTTTGCAAAGGTGTCTACCCTGGAGTGTTTGTAGCCACCTTTATTTTAAAATTGTTTCTAACAAGCATAATAAATAGCTTGCACCGTGAAAAGTCCATCCTCTTATGTATGTACCTCTGAAAAACTCTGAAAAACCCTACCCTTAATTATACCGTAATAAGTAAAATCAGCATGAGAGGTTTTCAGTAAGTGAGTAGGAGCTCAATTAGAAGTAGGGGAGCAGGCTGAGAGCTACCGAGACAGAAACAGAAAGAGCAGAGGCATGAGGAAATTAAACCAAGGCGTGCATGGCAGAGTGTATTGAAATGGCAAATAATAGTCTGGAGGAATTGGTAGGGGACAAGCAGGGGACAAGCAAGCAAAAACAGAATAGAAAGCGTGGATGAATATGAAGGACAAATGGCAAAAACAAAGAGCCCTTTTTAATAGGCAGGAACAATTAAGCTGTGTAATCACAAAATCCTGCTGTGACCAAACTCCTGTGCAATAGTGAATGGACACATACCCCAAGCGCAGCACTTTGAAGAGTATGGCAACTCTTTTCTGTCTCTTGTCTCCAACTCACACACCCCTGCCCCCCCACCTCAGTCAGCAGCAGCTTGTGTGGTATCTTTGTTTTCTGCACAAGCAACAGCATTGCCAGCAGCACACGCCGGGTAATCAGAACCTCCCTGTGAGCAAACCCAAGGCCAGAGGGGCAGCTGTAATTAGTTCCTAGTCAGCACCATTAGTTCCTAGCGGCACTATCAACTCATTCTTAAAAGGTTTTCTTTATTACTGCTACGCATAACTTCGTTGATTTTTTTTAATCTATTGTTACTGTAGAAAGTATAATACATTCTTTAGTAATATATTTAAAACAAGTATGTGACACAGTGTTACAGGAGAACAGTGAGTGTCATTGCTAGGGGCAACTGGCATCTCTATTTCCATCTATTTAGTATGTATTTTGAGGACCTTATTACAGGTTGTTAGGTCACCATGTTCTGAGCACATCTTGTTTGCTGAAACAATTTTTACTTGTAATAGTATAGCCTGGACTGAGTTAAAATGTTTTCTAAATTACATCAGCACTATCTGAATCCAGAATCTTCAAAGAATAACTAGCTGCGGTCTTTTGAAACGTCCCATGGGAAAAATTCCTTCCAGACACATGAAATTAAAGCCAATAAATGACTAAGGCATCAGATGCAGAATTGAAACACTTAAATCCAGAGTTATGGTCCAAACACTACTGCTTAGCTGTTGTATAACCTTGTGGATAATTCCTCATTTGACCTGCAAGTTCTTTTTGAAATCCTCCTTTCCTGTAAGCTACAGTTGCACATACCTAAATCAGAGCACTGAACAGAGGAGGCTTTTAAATCCGATCTGAATTACCAGAGCATGACTTACATTTATCCCAAAGGATCAGGATTGTCAAAACATCTAACTTGTTTTAAAATAGCAGCATTTAGTGTACAGGCACCAATGTAGTTAGTGAAGTCTGTAGGGAAGGAGAAGCTTTTGATCCCAGTTTCCCGCTCACTCTTTGGTTTCTTTCTGGAGCTCAGGAGTTTCTAGGGTTAATCCATACATCCCAGATTGACTCCATGTACAAGAAAGATATTGACTGCTGTTGCTAAGATGTAAAATAAAATGGTAACTTACTCCTGTAATTTACACAGCTCCTTCTTCATTCAGAGTGCTCAATGCATATTCTAAAATTTCCTGCTAAACCTCAAGGGTTGCAGACAAAACAAGACGTCTCCAAAACCTGATCAGGTTGGCATAAAGTTTAGCTGTGGTACTTTGTAGGAGGCAATTCTCAACTGTATAGCTTAATTTTCATACCTCTGAGTCACATTCATGTTCTTTGGATAGAAATTTTGTGTCATTAGGGATCTCTTTTGTAAAACACTCACTCTGAAGGTTAATGATTTTATACGAGGATACCTGAGATAACAATGATTATATGACTAAGTGAGTGGAATTGGGTCTTTTCTTGCCATCTATTCCCTCAGTATCTTTACACACACCCACACCCACACCCACACCCACACCCACACACCCCCACCCACCAGTAAAATTTCTGAGTGTAACTTAACCGGCCATTTATCTGTCTGACCACTTTTGTCCACCCAACACACCCTGGTCTGTCCATTCTGTTGGGGTTCTGTTCCCTGGACAGACAAACTCCTTTGTGCCAGCCCTACCCAAGCTACAGGACAGCAACAGGCAAAGGAGACATGATGGAGTTAAGGCTTTGGCTCACTTGTTACTCTGTCTGCTGGTCACACCAATAAAACACAATGTAGTTTTAAAGGGCGCATAAATCAGTCAAATCTAATGTAGCCATTTTTTACTATACTGCATTTCAGTTCCTATCAGTTGACCTTGGAACCACTTCCTTGAGACCTGATGTAAGATTTTTCTTTCAATGAGAAAAGGTCTCTTTTCCATTGCATACTTGATCATTTTAAAACATTTTACAGACTCATTTTTTCAGGCCTTCATCTTGACATTCCTGCATGAACCACTAAAGCCGAAACTCACAAAAAACAGCCTCATCAGGAGCTAAAAATAAGAAACTTAATGGTAGAAATTAGGGAAAGCAATGGAAATCATTCTAAAGCTTTCCCAGACTTCAGTTACATGTATGCCTATATCCTCTTGCCTGAAGGCATTGCAGCACAGGTGTTTGGGTGTCTCATTAAAATGAATCTCAGTGATAGCATCCCCTTAAAAACAGTCATGTTTTTAATTTGCTTATATTTGTACATTCACAAGTAAGCTTACAGGGCTCATTTTCTTTTGCAAAACTTGTCTCAGATGTCCATTAAAGTTCATACACATTGAAACTTTTAAGGCTTAGCAAAAAATAATTTGGAACTCTAAGATCAAAAGATTATCATCTGAATATAATGTTTACTGGTTAGCATCTTAGAAAACTGTGAAAATGTGTTCAGTTATGGCCAGGTGAATTCTTCAGCAAACCAGTCAATAAAAGGATATAAATCCCTTATAGGGAAACAAATGTTGTAATATACTCTGGGTTTATATACTTAGGGCTAGCTCTAGTACCAACTACAAGTACCTAGCCTTTATGTTTCTGCCTCGTCTCCTTCCCAGCCCCAGGAATGCATTGGCCTGATGGAAGCACCCAGGGGCAGCTAGTCCTCAGAGTAGCCACTTGGAGCTGCCTGGTTTCCTTGGTCAATACTAAAGCTGCAGGACAGCTGTGGTTGGAGCGGCACCATTGCTAAGGCTCATGTGCCTCGGTGCACTCAGGTGAAAGAGTCCCAAGTGCTGTGCCAAATCCTGCGCCAATGGCAGGCACCTGCATTAGAGCTCTTTTAATGAGCTGTGTGCTGTGGTACTTTGCTACTGGTGGTGATACAGGCAATGTCTTATTCACTGAAATGTTCACCCAGGGAGCTAAACAAGTTATGAGAGCTGCTCTCTGACTCTGCTTCAGCAGGCAACTTTTGAATGAAAATGAAATTATCTAGGCAGAATGCAGGCAGGTATGTAATCAGAGTGTCCTGCTCCCCGCCAAAACACATGAATGGAATCATGCTGTGTTTGACAATACAGCAAATTGCTGATTGTGTCACCCAAACGGAGAGAGCTGTACGAGGGGTGCTTTACCCTGTGCTGGGAGCCTATTAAGGAGAGCGTTTTCATGTGCTGAGGAAGCTGTAGATGACAGAGTGCAGCACAGTTTTTTTGCAATGAGAGCAACCAGCACACCACAAGTACAACAACTGAGACAGAACAAGACTTGCGAGAAGGAAGAACAAATTCACATCTTCATTCTGCTGGGTTTGACATTCATGTGGGTTTAACTGGGAATCTGTGTGCCAGGCTCACCAACTAATACTTACCACACTTAAAGTATATTACATATAAAAATAATACACACCTACTAACCTCAACATAGCAGAGTACATAATAGTACATAATATTTAACATAAAATTTGGGAAGAGACTACAACTGCAGGTTTGCCCCAAGCTGTGGTATGGTCCCCACAACCTTAACTACATTATGATAGTCTCAACAGTGGTCAAAGATTTACGTGGAAACTGCATATGGATCAGCCTCAGACCAGCTGAGTGCTTTAACCATGGACTACTGTGTGAAAGAGGAGGTACTGCCTTTCCTGGTCACATTTGGTTAGTGTCTCCCTTCTAGGAGGAATGCCATGGGAACTATTAGGTTGAGCACTGCAGACTTGCTTGTGAGCTAAATGCTAAACTACTTGCATAGTGCTGACACCAATACGCCTTGGCCATGGCAGTTTGAAAATCTAGAGAATGCTAAATGCAAAGGTATACGTTCATACAGACTTTTAAGTATCAACAAAGAAGAGTGAGGTCAGGCCTTGGACTTCTGGATCTCTTATTTGAAAACTTTCAATGACTACACATATCAGGTGCCAGTTGAATGCATATATCCCTTCAAATGTATTGCATTCAATATACTCTGTATAATTAGGTAAATTCAATAGCTCTCTCCAGGTTAGACTGTTCAGTTCCAAGTTGCAGTGCTGTAAATCCAAGTAACTGCACTGAATCTGCTTGTCTAACCTCTTTTTTAAAATCAGATCAAGATGACTGACCCCAGTTTTGTAACTAAGCCACAGCATGAACTATTTCTTCTAAAGAGGTAGTTTGCATAAGGAATGCATAAATTTACAGATTTTCCAGGTGCCTGAGACCTAGATTTTAAGCAAGGGGAAAATACGAACCTCTGACACATTAAATGTGAACTTTCAAGCTTATAACATACAGTAAAATATTTATTCTTAACAAAGAATAGTGCATGTCTTGTGGCTCAAACTAATTTGCAAACACTAAAAAGTCAAAAGCTTAGAAAAACCTATCTTCCATAAATACCACTACAGATTGTCAAAGTACCATGAATATTTTGTGCAATTAGTATGATGATGGTAAAGCATCTTTATACATCTTGGTTGTGAAACGATATATCCACTTGTTTTGTGTCAGGTAGGAAATACATTTTCATATGATGCACAAAGATTATAGCATGAACCAAGATTAAATACCAGAATAAAATTCCTGTATTTTCTGGATAACACTGTAAATCATATGCACTGAGCCCCACTACAACTCTGGGAGACTCTAAAATATAAGCAATCAGCTCTGCTAGGGAAAATTCTGTTTGTGAGGACAAAATATATATTAAAGGTAATAATTCTAAAATGTTGGTCTTTTAGGGATCAGAATATAAAGGTTTGAAATTTTGGGGGTGTCGTTTTCTGGGTTGGGCTTTTTCACCTCTTTCTTTGTAGATTGGTGTGAAATCAGCATGGGAATGTAGGAAGTTTTCTGAATTTGGGACTGAAGAGGTAAAAGGTTATTATTTATTTGGCTCTTCCAAACTGGAAATAAGTACTCTGAAATCTGTGGAACAGCATCCAGATGAATCCAAACTTTTGCTTTCTGACAAGAGTTTTCCAACAAAGCTACTCTGATAATCAGTCAGTGGCATAAAACATGTTTTTCCAGTAATGTAGTGTGTAATACTTCACCAGTAATTATTGAATTTGGTGAATTTAGTACACTAATTGTGCTTTTAGGCTTATCAATTTACTGCAGGTTTTACATGATGGGTTTTTTCCAAACACGTGTGAGAAATGTGTAAATTATAACAT
This sequence comes from Eulacestoma nigropectus, assembly GCA_013397775.1. NCBI lineage: Eukaryota > Metazoa > Chordata > Aves > Passeriformes > Eulacestoma > Eulacestoma nigropectus. Next base: position 36,734 of record VZTE01000198.1, read on the forward strand.
GCCACATTGATCTCATTTATTTCTGACAGCTTAGAAAGAATATTAATTCCTTTATTTTGCTTTCTTTCTACTAATTGTATGCATTATATCAACAAGTCTTTTTAAAATTCTAATTTGTAGCATCACTTGATTTCAAATCACATTACAGAAATAAAACACAACTATGTAGTAATTGCAATTTTATGCTTCAATTCTCTACCACATCCGAGCATTTCAAGATTAGTCTATTGAAGATGACTGCCTCTGAACTATCTGGTTGTAGATGGTTTACAGAGCTTTCACTTTCACCCCAAGTATTTACCTGATCATATACACTTTTTTCATGCCCTTATTAGATACAGTAATCTTAGAGGAAGGAGCTTAAATAAAATTATGTTGGTTGTAATCTGCCTAAAGCAAAAATATTTTAGTCTTGAAGTTTAAATACTTTTGTTCCCATTCTATGAAGAATTCCAATTATACAAAGAACTGAGTATTCCCAAGTGCATAATGCATAAGTCTACCCAAAACCCCTCTTATTAATGAACCACTACATTTAAAATAGTTTTTAGTCTGAAGAGACAAACCAAAGCAAAAAGTGAGAACATAAGTACTGGAAAACATAATTTTAAATTTATTTTTGCTTAAATAATTTTATTAGGTCATTAAAATCGTAATAATAATAATAATAAACTATTCTTTGACACATTCTCTTAATACCTTCATTATCCACCATGAGTCCCTTTATAACTCGTTTGTGCAAAAACAAATCCCTTTTGAAGAACTCAACATCTTTTTGACCTGAATATTACCTGCAATGTTTTTCTTTGGATGCTGCGAACTCATACAGCAATGTACTCAATAATCTGTTCGCTCAAGAGCAGCCTCCGCTATGGAGTCAGTATTTCTGATATGTTGTTTATTCACCTGCTTCCTGGCTCTACTATGCCATGATTTCCGTCTGGAAATACGCTTAAGGATGGGAGCCTGCCCTTTTGCTTGCATTGCGCTATTATGACTGTGCTGTGCAGAAGCATCATTTAATAGGCACTTACTGAAATGCAGGCAAAGCAGGTGAGGCAGAGTGCTCAGTCTTCCCCTGACTGCTGTGTGACCTCGTCAATATGTTGCTCTACAAGCAGGGCAGACAAGACACCTACAGAAGACTGTGGGGATACAAGAACGGGCTGCAGGCAGCCTTGACTTGGATAGGTTACAGCTGTATGCCTGGGAAAAAAGAAAAACTACTTGGAATGCAGGTGTCTGTGTTGATTTCTGTAACAAGAAGCATGTGAGTGATACAGGAAGAAAGGTATAAAAGGTTGTGCTGTGGGGTTGTTAAGATCCAATTATTATTAAGGTTCTTACCTTAATAATACCTCAGCCTGAATTAAGGTACAAATGAGACCATATACCAGTCAATAGTATGGGTTTTATTTGGTATGAGAGAGAGAAAAGGAAGGAAGAACTAGGGAAAGGGGTGGGTGGACAGAGACAGGACAAGATAATATCACCGCTCCGTGGGGTCCCACTGGTGTCCTGATATCCTCTTCAGCTGGTCTCCTCGATGGTGAAGGTCCCCTGAAAGCACAGAATCTGATGGATTTATATACCCTCGAGCCAGGTAGCAATGTCCAGGCATGTCCCCCTGGGGAGGTGGGGGGGGATCAGTCTCTTACAGCAGACTCTGGATCTGTTGTGTCACGTGCAGCCCTGTGGTGCAGGGCCTCTCACGTGAATGTCCCGTGGACATGGCCTGTGGGGCTGGGGGTTCCACAGCTGGGCCCATTTGTGTAATCGGAGGATGGGCGTTTATTGCCTCTGACCAGATGTTATGCCAGCACCGGAAACCTCCCCCTCCCCCCTCGCTTGGGGTGAGTCTGTGTAAACCTGGCTTCTGTGAGCTGTGCTCTCCCCCTACCCTAAACTTGGCCGCAACTGATGGCTTTGGCCTTTTGTGGATACATACCTTCCTCTCCGCCTGACACGACTGAACAAGGGGTTTCCCTTTATCTAATAGGCAGTTTGATTTTTCAGTGCAAAGTCCTAGTCTTCAAGGAGGCTTCTTTTGGTTGTAGCAAAACTTTATATCAATGTTGGAGGCATGAATTATTTTCAGTCTCTGACAGGGGTAATAAAGAGCCGATGCCTGCCACTGTCTTCTGCGCTGGACCTTTGGCCACCGACAAATGGTGCCCCGTGTGAGGACACAGGAAAAGAAGCCTGACTGCAGACCTGAGAGCAGTCTTGTGACCACCATCAAATGGTGACCCCAGCATGATAGGGTCATGACGGGGACCTGAGAGCACCTGCGGTGGAGCCCAGTCTAGCAGTACCAGGCGGAAAACGAGAGCCTGAAAGTCCGGATGACTTGCAAAACCAGGAAGAGACACCTGACCCCAGGTGAGCGACTGGGAACATAGATATGGGGGCTCAAATATCAGCATAAGGAAAATATATTTTGGGCATTCTGCTGCGAATATTACAGAAGAGAAGCATCAAATATGAGGAGCAGGCATTGTGCACCTTGCTCATTTGGTGCAAAAGAGACAGGGTGAGAACAGATGTACAGACTGCTTCTGTGCAAGACCCTATTCCGCTAGTATCGCCTAAAAGTTACCTTCTCCTGACACAATATCAAATGGAGGCGCTTACAAAACTAGTTGCTGCAGTTGTGCAAATTTCTAAGAGTTGTTTTCAATGTGGTCAAGGAGGGCATTTCAAGAGAAATTGCCCTAACCGACCTCATGGCCATTCACGCGACGAAGGCATACACCATGTACTATATAGATTTAAGATTTTGATAGTATGTACTATATAGATTTAAGATTCTGATAATATCTGATAATATGTGCTGTATAAATTTAAGAGTACAGATTTATAGTATGTATTGTATAGACTTAAGATTTTGATAATATGTGCTATATAGATTTAAGAGTATGGATTTAAAATTTGATATAAGAATTCATGGAAACTACACAAAAAATGCTTATACCATATTTGCTATCTTGTCTGCAAAAAGTCCTACAGAAAATAGTAAACACAACTTTTGTAGGGGAATTGTGGGGATACAGGAATGGGCTGCAGGCAGCCTCGACTTTGATAGGTTACAGCTGTATGCCTGGGAAAAAAAGAAAAACTACTTTGGAATGCAGGTGTGTGTGTTGATTTCTGTAACAAGAGGCATGTGAGTGATACAGGGAGAAAGGTATAAAAGGTTGTGCTGTGGGGTAATAAAGAGCTGATGCCGTCTGAAGGAGCTGATGAAAAACCCAGAGCGTTGTGCCAGTCCTTTGGCCACCGACAGAAGACCTGAGGAGGAGCCACAGCAGTTTGTCTGGTCTAGATGAAAATGAAACCAACTGCAGCAATATCCTCTGTGAAGTGCTGCTTACTGAGTTGGAGCCAGGCAGAGGATTCAGCAGTGAGACTAAAAAACTGTCATTTTCTGCCATTATTAAGTGAATTACTTTTAGTTCTGCTAAATATGTTATATGAGGACTGCACGGCATGATGTTTTCTTGCCAATAAGATCCTGCCTAACTGCAAGCACTCGCACACATTTCAAGGCACTGCTTCTAAACTGGCTACTCAAAAGAAAGACGGAGAGCGCAGGCAAAGTTAGCCTGCTGGGGAGTGTGGTGCCCAGAGGCACCCTGGCCATGCGCTGAGGGAAAAACCCAGAGCGGGTGCGACGAGAGCTGCTCGAGCGCCTGCCGCAGCCTCCGGCCCGGCCGGAGCAGCCCGGCAACCCGAGGCGAGGTAGCGCCCAGGGCCGCCGGCCGCCTCGCAAGCCGCGGGCCGCCTCCTTCCCGAGCGCCCCGCCGTCACTGGCCCGGCCCCTGCCGCGTCTGCGCCTGTGCCGGGCCGTGCTGTACGTGACGTCCCCCGGCAAAGCCCCGCGCGTGCTACTGGCTGCGGTGGCGCCGCAGGTGCGTGGTGCCCGCGGCTCTGTTGGTGCCCGGAGACGGCGCTCAGAGCTGCCCAACCCGCTCCGGGAGCGGCAGCACGTCCCGCGCTAGGAGCACTGCGCGTCCGTGCCGCCGTCTCGGACGCTGCTGGCCGCAGCCACTGCGCGGGGCGACCTCGTCTGCCTTGTGCCGAGTGCCTGTCCTTGTCCTCTTTGCGTGCCTTGCCCTGGCCCTTGCCCGTATCCTCATGCTTATCCACACCCAGGGCCCAGCAGGCCGCCGGGTGCTTCCTGCTGCTGGTTGCCCCCAGGAGGGCCATGTTGTGGCACGCCCTGCAGAAGAGAGGCGGGGGATGCTCCTCAGCAAGAAGCGACAGGAGTCGCCATACAGCCCCTCCTCTGGGCAGCCCTGTGCCGCCGCCACCGGTGCCTCCGAGCCCAGTGAGAAGGTCCAGGGCAGGCTGCACCGCGCGGCTGCCCGCGGCGACCTGGCCTGGCTGAGGCGGTGGCGCTGGTACCTGAAGTGAATCGATGGGCGAGACCAGGAGATGTAGATGGTCGGACAGTCGAACAGCTTGCCCTGGTAGTTTGTGCAGCTGCATCCATATAGGTTTTGAGGAGTAGTGGAAGGAGCCCTGAACAGCACGGCCTGACTTCATAGTTGAGGCTGTACTGTGGAGGTACTGGGCCTGAAGACCTCCCAAGGTCCCTTCTAAGCTGAATTCTCCAAGGCTTCCATGTACTTGGCTTTGCTTGCAGCATGCTTGTAGGAAACTGGGACAATCTGGATGCGAAATGTTTTAAAGCGTGTTTGTACTGTGCTGTGTGCTGTTGGTTGCCTGGTGGAGCAGCAGAACAGAAAGTCTATATTGGCATCTGGCATAGCAGGAGGTGCCAGCAGTTCCAATGGTGTTGAGGGGGGTGAGGGGTCTGGTCTTCCAAAGGGACAAGACAGAAGAGCTGGGGAATGGTCCTGGAAGTCTGTCATGGCAACCTTGGAGCGATCATCTCTTGGGAGTTCCAATGGCCCCCACCCGCTTGGGCTGGGACCTAACCCCCCACCCTGAGCCTCATTTTGGGGACCCTTCAGAAGGTGTTCCTTCAGGAGTGCTGCATGGATAACTACATGAAAGGTTAAGTTAATAGTTTGAAACTTGTCAGAAGTATGTCAACAAAAGAATCATAATATGATTTAAATGAAGTCTCTTTTTTAGTTCAGGTAGACTCCTGTCTCTTGACATTTTTTGTAGAGACTAAGGTAGAAATCAAGAATAAACCTGTTGTTTCCAGGGCAAATTCATATTAATAGAGCTGCAATATTTATTAATTTATGTATAATCAGTGTTTCTAGAACAAAGTGTTACAGCCCTGTGTTTCACAACACACAGAGCTAGACCAAAACAGCAAACTAGCCAGGTGTTTTGTCAGCCCAGCATACTTTCACAGAACAGCTTTCCATTCTGCCAGCAGCAGCCACAGCTTTGGTTCCTTTTGCCACCCAACCAAAGCAACTCACCTCAGCAAGTATCATTTGCTGATTAGTTTGAGTTACGCAATCATAGCTGAGATTTTGGCAGCCTGTTCTGGAACAGATTTATTAACAATGATCAATTATGACCAGGTGGAATTTCTGACAGTTTTTTTTTTTTTTAATTGCTTGACAATATATGGGAAGTCTCCTATTAGATAAATGCTGTTAACAAGCTGACCTTGCCATCTGCTGTCATTTCTGCTGCTGCTTCCGCAGTTTCGTGCCTGCTCAGAGTCTCCCAGGCCGCTCCCTCTCCTTCAGCTCAGCATGGAATACAAATCTTTCTAATGAGCCCCTGCAGTGTTGAGGACTTGTCATTCAAGCTGTGCCTGGTTTCATGTAGCACAACTGCTGAAAGCTTCACTTGCAAGATGGGCTGGTGTTATCTTCAGTAAAAATAGCACTGAATCAGAAAAGGCTCGCCAAGAGAATTTGCAAAATCCATCAAGTTTCCCATTTTTCAAGATAAGTAAGTGTAGAGTTGGTGAGAATGATAAATAGCAATTTTGTCTTAAAATTTGACATTTTGATTGTTTCTGTGACTTTACAGAGGTGTAGCTCATTGCAGGTAAGACAACTGCGTGCAATACTGTGACAGCTAGTTGTGATAGCGTACCACAAGTACATCACTGCTGCAGCCATAAGGACACCAAAGAGAGGGCACCATGGAATGGTGCCCATCCATGTCCGTACCTCACCACACCTGAGGCACATACTGAAGCACACTTCCCACAGCAAGATGGAACTTGCTCATTTTTTGTCCTTGTTGCATGGGTGTGAGGGGCCCACAGTGTCTTTGAAGGTATGGGTTCAAGAACTACCTTGAGAATATAGATGTTCTTCTCTGAACATGGAACCATGGAATGGCCTGGGTTGGAAGGGACCATAATCATCTGGTTCCAGCCTTCCATGCTGTGGGCAGGGACACCTTCCACTAGACCAGATTGCTCTAAGCCCCATCTAACCTTGCCTTGAACACTTCCAGGGATGGGGCATCCACAACTTCTCTGAGCAACCTGTTCCAGTGCCTCACAGTAAAGAATTTCTTCCTAACATCTAATCTAAACTTACTCTTTTTCAGTTTGAAGCCATTCCCCCTTGTCCATGACCACCTCTGGTGGTGCACCGACCAGTCTTTTAAATCTTATTTCTGCTGTCCTACCCTGTCACAGGACTGAAGAAAAACATACAAAACCCTGAAAACTACTTTCTTTGGGTACAAGACAAATACCATAATTCAATACACAGACACCAGAGAAAACAATTTCCCAGCATTATCTCACACAGAGGGGGAAAACCCAGTAAAGTATGTGGTGAAAATACAGTACTTCTCAAAAAGCAGCAAATATTCCAGAATTCAAAATTGATCTTTATGGCCTGAAAACCAATTTTCTTTTTCTTTTCTCCCTGGTTGCTCCCCTATAGCCCCTGTCTGCACATTCAAAGTAGCAGGTTTGCTACTTGCTTTGATTTTGCTTGCTTATCATCATGCAGCTCAGGTTTTACAGCTATAAAAAGTCCACTGAATTATAGCTTCAGGGGGATTGACAAGATGTGCTTCAGTTCTGAAACACAACTTGGAGGGGGAACTGTAGATGCAGGAAAACTCTCCTTGGCAACATAAAAAGCCTCTGTCCAGTGTGCTCAATCTTCCTTTGCTGAACTTAATGGCCTGAGCAGAGCACAGCACAGTAATATTTTGTTGCTTCATCTCCTAATACACTAGCTGAAAAAAAGTTGAGTTTATTGATATGTTTTGTTCCTTGTAAAGTGTTTTGTGGTCATGTTAGACAGTTTTATTTTCGTCAGGTGGGACCAAATTCATTAGGTACCAGCTGCCTTCACCCAGCTCCTCCTGGACACATGCCATTTCTAAAACCTTGGTGTGAATCTTCAGATTAATTTTACTGGGTGCTGTATCACATCCTTGGATTTACCACAGCACTGTATTTACAAAGGTGAACTGAACATCCCAAAAAGAAGCACAGCGGTCAGGCCACATCAGACTGTTCCAAATAGCACTCCTGCAACAAGCTCTCCTCTCACAACACATGGCAAAAAGAGACTGGCATGGGAGTTCAGATGGACAGCTGGCTCTCCAGAGCATATTCAGAGTATAAGGGCAAATCATTGCACAAGTTACATCCCTTGAATGTAAGGTGGCCCAAAGACCCAGAGTAATAGTCTCAAATCAATTTAGGCTTAAAGGGTAGATTCAGCATTTCTTCCCTGCCCCTACCCATGCTCAGTAACCCTAAAATAAAACCTACACCCCCCACCTTGTGTGTCTACCTGGCATTACTTTCTCCATGAAAAGATCAGGAAACAAGGCAAAGGATTTCCATTTATAGGACATGCTAGGACTGAGCCACACCCTTTAGCAAAGCCTGTAGGACATTACCTACACCCCACCTCCTGATTTTAGTAATTTAGCTTAGTCTCTCTCCTTGAGCTATTGCTCTATCTGTGAACACAAACTCCTACAGGAGTAGCTTTACCGGTAAACTTCCCCCTCAGCTTTTGTTCCCTAAGCCCTTGCTGTTAGTCCCTCCTGGGAACAGTTGCTGTGCTACATCCCCTTCAGGCTGTGCTTTTGAAATATTCCCCACAGGACAGGCCGAAGTAGCCCCTCGCTGATGGTCTTTCTTTTGAAAAGCAAGAGGAAACACTTCAAGGGAAGTCAGTGACGTCAACAAAAACCAGCAGCGATAGCGGTCTCTCACAAATAAGCAAGAATGTAATGCAGAGAGTTCCTCTGCAGAATTTTCCAGAAGTAAAATAAATTGCAATACACAAGTGGATGTAGTTCCAATAGTAAATCAATGATGTAAAACATTTAAATATTTAACCAAAATTTCAGCAGCTTATGAGCTATCGGAGAAGCTATTTACTATGAAATTTGGACATTGATTTGCTCCTTAAAATACTGAGATGTTAATTGCAAAATGCACTATCAGTTATGCACCATGGGTTAAGAAAATAACTGTTTAGCAGGGAAATATTCGAATATTTTGCAGGGCTTTGCTATTTAGAAACTCATTGCCTTTGCAACTCATGACAGTCAGTCTTCTCTATCCTCAGGTGAGCCATAGCAAAAGAGAAGGCCCACCCCAAGGCCTTTTAAAATTAAAAACACCCTCTATTTTGTCAGGACTTACAGCTTCCCTTCCACTCCCTTCAGCTCAACCAGTAGGTAAGCTGGTGTAACATCATGCTACAAAATAGCCTAAAGAAATATACTTGATGCTTCATTTTTGGGTAACATTTCAGTTTCTCCCACTCTCATGTCTCCTGGCTGAGTCAAAACATACTTGGATTAATTGTCAGGCCATCATGGGTTTTGCATAAGTTGTACTTGCACCCCTCTTTTTTTTTTTTTTCCCCCTACTGTTGACCTTCTTTTCCCTTCTTCTAACACAGTCTTCCTGGGATGAATATAGTCAGTTAAAGAGGAGTTCTGAACTGCGTTCTTAACACAAGTTCTAACCTGGGTAAGTTTGCCCAGCTGTGCCTGGAAGGCTCATGTCATAGGTTGCATCCCCACTGAAGTCTGACAGCCCTCAGCCTGTCAAAATAGACACACGAAGTTCCTCACTGAGCAATCAATTTTTAAAAAAATATTTAATGTTCTTTCTTCAGCAGCCTTATTTTACCACCCAGGACAAGCCCCTAACCTGGTGCTTATTGCACACATGAGGTATGCAGCTCTAAACCTTTCCTGTTCCTGAGGTTTGAATAGTTTAGCTGTTTAATCCCCAAATTTTTTTTGTTAATGTTAGCCAAACTAATTATTCTAGTTTCTTCTATGAAGTATAAGTCAAAAGCTGAATTAAAATGTTAATGAGAAGGTAAAGACAAATAAAATTAATATGAAAAGGGCTTTCACCCACAGAATCTAGTTCAAGGTCAGAATTTCAAGGGATCCAGTGGTGACCATCCTTCCACAATGTCCCACCAGATGGGACTTTGCCCTTTGGCCAGCATGTCAGGGCTCTGCCTGAATCACCAGAAATTCCAGTAACCAGCAGAGTTCTGGAGGAAAGATCTGAATCTGTCAGCACCTGGGGTTACTGAAACAATGCTGTTACATGCCTCACTGACCACAGTTGCATTCAAAACAAGGTGCTTTTCATCATTTATACCTCAGGCACTGACTCCTGCCTATTGGTATGTTTTTGCTCCATCACTGTTCTTTTTGCAGGTGCTGTTGGACAATCAGTGAACAAGAAGGATGGTCAGGCAGGAGGGCAAGGTGTCACCTTCATACAGAAGATTTACACATAGCTATAGCCCATTCCGTGTGAACAGGGCCATAACTGCACTGCCCTGAAACCTTTACTACAAGGGGTAACTTCAGCTTTGTGCTTCTTTCAGGACACAGCAATTGGCCTGACACAGCATCTAACCTAGCACATCATAACTGAGTTCACTCACACTACAGAGCTATTATGCCATCATAAGAACCAGCCTGAACTGCATCATTTCAAAGCCAGCTGCCGAGTTTGAGGATGTTTCTCTGGCATCCCAGAGACACTAGCATCTCAAATATGGTATTTGAATACAAGATTATGTCACCTATTAGGCACACATTGGCTGACATTCAAGCTATTGAGTGGTAAGAGCAACTTGTTCTCATTGGTCTTCCTGTATCAGCTTCTGAATTACCCACCATCATCCAGAAAATGATAAAATTATATTTATGACTACTACATAAAATTCAAACAAGACCTTTATTTACATTAGGTTTTCAAGCGGTGGGCATTGCAACATACATAACAAAATTTCATACTACATTTTTTATAGGTAATCAGGTTGAAAAACTGATCTATAGAATCAATTTGTCAAAACTGGCTAAGCAGAAAATGTGTCAACTCGGCTTAAGAGTACTCTGTCAATATTACACCATTTTCTATCGTTCAGAGTATTTCTGATGTCCTGGTTATAAAAACAGAATGTTCATGCAGGTTAATTTACAGTGAACTCTCTAGTAAATTTTACATTCTTCACTTGTTCAGAAGAGCGTGTCAATACTCTCCCCACCTTGTCTCACAAAGCAATTACAAATCCAAATAGGGAAAAAAACTCAATCTATCAGGAGATTTTTAACAGAAAAAAAAAATGGATTTAGCAAGACAAGGAGTCAGAACTTTCATTCTGTGACTAACTGAATTAGACTCTCTCATTCTGTGGAAAACAAGTTGTACTGTAAAGATTAATAAAGTTCTTTTATTTCATACTAACATTATGCAGCAACCAGTATGAGTGTCTAGGTAAACAGAGACTTTGTGAAATGTTTTGCTGCAAAGCTGACCAGTAATGCACGCAAATGATAAAGTCATCAACTCTGCTTACTGCCAGAAATAAAAAAAAAAAATGGCTTCAGGAGCAAATAACAGTGATTCATACTGTACTGTGCTCAGGCACTAGCCAACAAAATCTATTAAACTACAGGAGTGGAAAAAAAATTAGAGCAGCTTTGTTAACTTACTTGTGACACCTTATTTAAATTTCAGGCATTACTTCTTTATATCAGCATAAATATGTAGCCTTCTACAGGTTTTATGATGTGGTTACAGACAAAATCGTTATAGTAGAAAGCAAGAGCTAGTTCAAGGAATTTCAGACTTTGAAATCAGCAAGATACAAAGCTAAAATTCATATGTTCCTTTTCAAGTTATGAATACTTTCACTAAAACATAAATATTTTAACATATATTATTTTTTTCTGACATTCAAAATTGTAAAGTCAATATGGCAGAATTATTGTTAAAAGCACATATTTACAAATATTCTTTTTTTCCATACATAAAGTATTTGGCATAATTATAACAATCTTACTGCATACACAACTGTTTGCTTCTTTTTCACATAATGGTACACTCCTTATTAAAATTTACCAATTATGTACAAAAATACTTGAACATTTATTATAGAAAACTTCTATAACTACTGTCAACAGCTTGTAACTGCTGAAGGTTTAATTGAGAGTATATAAAAAAGTGGTCACTTTCTTCCAGTTAAACTATCAACAAATCAAACACAGCTAAGATCAACATGAGCTTCCCAACAAAAGAGGGAGAATATATTTAACAATATGATTTAAAATGCAGTTCACACATCTGTTCCCAAGCACATTTAAACAGTCAATAAAAGTAAGAGGATACAAAACGTACATACAGAAGGTGCTTTTTTTTCCTTCCCTCCACATTCCTATGTCTTGGCATTAGCTTTCCAGAGCTCTTCAGACGCCAGTCACTAAAATACAACCTAAGGCCAAACACTATTCTCAACAATAAAGATGATGGTGATGAACTCAAGCTAAAAAGCAAATCAAAAACCTGGCTCCAATGGCACATACACATCCAAGGAACTGTTCAGATTTTTTGCTAGATTTTTACAAAATTATTAATGACCTTCGCAATTAGCTTTTGAAATGTATGGATTGAAAACCAGCCATTTGTATTTTTAAAAATTGGCTCATTTAGTGAATTGCCTTGATACCAGTCATTACTGACTCTTGTACATAAGTTAAACGAACAATCCATTTGTACCTGTTTCATACACGGATTGTATTCTAGGGTGAATTTTCAAGAACAGCAGAGAGCCTTCACTAGAAAACTGCTAGCTTTAAAAAAAAACAACTCCAAAACTAAAAAAACAACAACAACAAAAATACATTAACTGGAAGAATAAAAGTAAATTGCACCCCAAAAAGAAAAAAGGATGTGTCAGGTACATACACTAATGGCACAAAACCTTATCAGGATTCACCAGAATGGTGCTGTACGCTGAATGAAATACAGGCATTTTCCCATCTTAAAAATAACATAAGCCAAGTGTGTGTCAAAAATTCCAAACCACATTCTTACAACAGTTCTCTGCTGTATAACTTGCATTATATCTCAGTTTTGCCACATACATTTGAAATTACCAACCTGTTCATCAGATAAGAGAAACAGCTTCCAGCCTACTTGCAGAAACATCCTAGTCTACAGACTACATTGTTAGAAAGCGTGCATTTATCTCTAGTAGTAAAGATCCAGTCAGTATATTCTGCATTTTGTAAGAAGCATTCAGCTGACTCAGATGAGAGTTGTAAGGTTTTAGATTTAATTTTTAAAATAAAAATAAAGTACAAATAAAAGCATTTATCAGTATTCACCACCATGAAATTAAAAAAAAAAATCCTCTCATTCATGCTTCTTATAATATCTGGCAACCTAAATTAGTAATTTAATTTCAAATGTGCAACGTAATATTAATAGGCATTTCAGAATTACTCAAAAGAAAAGGTGGACAAAATATTAAAGTGCCTAACTAAATGAGTTTTACCATTTTGAGAAAATATTATTTCTTAAACAGTACAGAATGTGTTGCAATTAAATATAAAAGTGGCTTCTCATAGCTGAGAGACTTTGCGGGGCAGAGGCCTGGGCCGGGGAACCTGCTCAGTCCTCCTGCTGCTGTTTTCCAGGTTGTTTGGCCGAACCAGCTGGGGCTTGGGTGGCAGCGCCGGAGGGTCTGCAGCGGGCGGGATGGAGAGGCTGTGAGGTAGAGGAACGGGGCGTTTCAAAGTCCGCTCATACACGCTGTAAGGTGGTGGGGTTTTGCTTTCTTTTCTCACAGGCTCCTCAGAAATGCTGTAGCTTGGGACAGTCACTGCTGGTTCGCTGCCTTGGCTTTCAAAGCCTGATGTCTCTGATGTGCTACATCGGCTGAGTGAAGAGATGCCGCTGCTGTAACTCCCTGACAGTGCCGGGGAATTGGATATGAGCCCCGAGGAATGATACTCCACTGGAGACGGTGTGAATGATTGCACAGACCCCTGCTCAAAAGAAAGGACAGAAGAAGAATTTACCTGGCATATAGGACAGAGAGTGTTTCTGTGCTCAGACTGAAAACATACATAGATACAGTGCATGTACTCTGAGCTTTGATAAACAGAAATCGTTGTGTCCCTGTTTAATCAAGAGCTGGTAATGAACTGATAAAAAGCTCATTTCAGTAATGCCTGGCACTACCACCTTAGATAGTGGTCATGCCAGTAATTCATATAAGTGGAAATAAAACTGTTTTTAAATGTTATCGTCCTATCATGATACCCTGGAAAAAAATCTGGAAGTCTTTAGAATGCACCCTTAGTTTTCCCAGATGGAAGTGGAATGCATCACCGGGTGCAGGGCATACCTAGAGGTGTCCTGCCCCCTAACGCCAAAGCCCAGCCACTGCTGCTACTGAAGGCTCTCGTATCCCAAATTCAGTTTTCAAAGCTTTTCCTCACAACTTTTAGAGCATTGCCATGCAGTGAAAAGTGCATTTACATCATGGCATCGTTTCTGAGTGTACCATAAAACCAGTGTTGGAAGGGTAGCACAAAGCAGGTGTCAAGGTAAGAGCCGCTGCTGGCTGCAAGCCCCCTTCTCTGATCTTCCTGCTCCCATTCAGGGCAGCAGCAGAACGGTAGGAGATGAAAGCATCACCACCCTTCCTCTGCCCCATCTCCCAGGTGTTCCTTAGACACACAAACAAAACACACCACGTGTGCCTCAGGGACAATGGCCATATGGAGGGCACCAGCAGCCTCACAGGTCAGTGAGGGACGGTGAGGGACCGGGAGCTGAGGGCCCAAGCAGCAACAACAATGCTGACGACGAATAAAAGGCAGGGACAATAAAGGCCTACCTAAAGCCATCGAGCAGTTCTATTCCAGTGTAGCAACTTCAACTGAAAACTGAAACTGTAAAAGGTTAGCCCGCACTTTCCAAGTTGAAAAGTTTTTGCAACATACCTAATTATGACTGGAGTCACCTGAGGCAATCCAGACTTACTGGCCTCAGGCTAAAAAAAGGGTGGAGAAATCACATTAAAGACAAATGTCTCACTTCCATTCTTGTTAGACTGGTTGACGCTCAGCTGCTCAGCTTGAGGTGAGAGTGTGAGCCATGCAACAAAGGATGGGAGTGGAGGAAGAGGAGAGGGGCAGGGATGTACAGAGCTGACTGCACTGACTTTATGCTGTTGTGATAATTTTAGTTATCCATCTAGGACTGGATCCACAGAGCACTGAAATCAATGGAGAAAAAAAATCTTCATTTACATCAGTGGGTTTTGTACTAGGATGGTTGTCTCCGGCAGCACACTGTTAGATGAAAGGCTAAAATCTGAGCTTTGTATATGGCTATGGAAAAGCAGAGCAAGTTTTATTTAAATCTCAACACCTGGTGAAGACATTTCAGGCTGTCTGAGGAGCCTGTTTAACTACTTGTTTCACGTTCCATTCCTCTGTATGTGAGGAGGCTGCAGCTGCACTCCTACTCCCACAAACATCCAGGGTCAAGGTTTTCAAATAAATTGTGTATTTGGCTCCAGTTTCAAGAACACTTGGCACTTGAATTAAGTGACCATATATAAGATTTAGAACCTTTGCTTTTGTCATTCAGAACAGCAAATATATGTAAAGCCTGCACGGGTAAGCACTTGGTTCCTGACAGCAGTGCAGACTGCTTTTACCAGTAGCAAGTAACAGTCTAGACACCAAAACAGTCTGGAAATTCATGGATGCTCAAAGTGAGATCCAGCAGTTCTCAGAAGTATTTTGGGCCAGGATTCCTCTTCCAAGCAGCAGTCCAGACTTTGGCTGTAAAACACTTAAATTCTGTCCAGACCTACAGAAGAAGAATTTTAGGACAAGCTTCAAATACCCCTAAGAATCATCAGTACTGTGTCCATTCAGGATAAAAAGGAAGAGTAATTCATCTTTGTATAAGATCCTAATGTTCTGAAGAGCTTCCTAGTAAGCAATTAGGGCAAAACCTGGGAGTGGTGCTCACTTCAGCAGAACGGTAATAGGACTATGGGGCACTCTGATGGCCAGCAGAATTGCTTTGTGATGAATTTAGACCACTGTGCAGACACAAGCAGAAATGTTACATGCTTACGGGAAGGCAAACAGGACAATGCCTGTGGACTTGTAATTAGGGACCTCAAGGGGAAAGGAAGTATTTTGGGGTGCTCTTTTCCTCCTCAGGCAATGTGTACCTCTGCAGTATTAGGCATTGGGTTGCTGAGGGGTTACTTTGGCAGGACTGCCTCTGTCTGTCCTTGCATCTGAGTGCCTGAAGCATCAGTCATGCTCCTTTCTATTTGCTCACCTTCCACATTGTTGACTCTTGTATTTCTACCTGCAGAATCACCTCTGCTTCAATGGGGTGGCAGAGGCTATTCCCAAGACCAATGTCATGCGCTCTGCCAACACCAGGGTTTGCCTGGAATAAGCAGGCTGCATATTTGTGTGCTCCAGTGCTGTGGAAAACACAGATTTCCCAGTCAAGTTTTCCAACAGAAAAGCAGGTACCAATATGTGGGTACCAACAAAGGCAAATATCTTGAAATACAAATGAAACCTGCTCAGTTTAGCCTGTATCTCAAATTACTTTGGATATTTAACTGCCAGAGAAGAACCAGTGCTTATTCACAGCCTATGCTTAATGTTTCCTACTGGCAGGTGTCAAACTACTTGCAACTTCTTACAACCTCCCTGGATCATCCTGCAGAGGAAATGGATATTCAAGTGAGTGAAGCAGGGAATACTCTCTAACAGACCCTCTAATCTAACAGCTCTGAATGCTGCAAGAATAAGACAAATGGGTTGCACAACAGGTTTTCCTTTGCTGGCACCTTCCCTTCTTCCACACTGGAGACAGAATACTGTTTTTTGTATAGGTATATGATAAGAAAAAGAAAACATAATATAACCCCAAACAATGTACGGAGAATATATACCATCTACCCACAACACACAAGAGCTGTCCCACAAAGGCAGTTCACTGCAATAAGACAGTACCTTCATTGGTGATCTGCCAGCAGGAGAAGGGGAAATGGAGGCTATGTGTCTTGCTGGTGATGCTGTAAAGTTAGAAAGATTTCAGTGCACTTCTGGCATTACAATTTTCACTAGGAAATCATTTTAAGTGGATAGGAGATCATTCAATACATAAACATTATATCTAGTTCCCTTGGCTGATGGCTGTAAATAGTTTTAGAGGTTTTGTTCCTTTTACTTCGTTCTCTGGATTATCTTGCAGTACAACCAAGTAAAAGAAATTTCAGCATCTGCCTTTTCTGACAAATTTTATATCACTGTAAATTGATTTATAATCTACCAAATGATAACAAGTTAAAAAAAGAGTCAATATAACAACTTCTCCCTTTTTGTTCTTACGAAACACATTATGTATTTGTAAGTCAAATAAGGAAAATAGAAAATACGTAATATACTTGTATCAAACATTTACCTGTAAATACTACTAGAAATATGCCTGAATAAACTCAGAGGCATAAGTATAATATGCAAAAAGTTTACTCACTCCCTTGAGAACAATTATATTTATAGCATCACTTGAGCAGCCTTTCCTTTAAATGGAAATTAATCTTTTGAAAGGCAAAATGGTTATAGTAACAGAATTCATGTACTTGTGTGATTACTGTCCATTTTCTGGCCAGTGAGATTCTTTGTGGTTAATGATAATTTCTGATTACTAACCTCCAATTATCATAAAATCAAAAGACTAAATCAGATCATCCTTCCTCGTACTAGCATGAACTGTCTGAAACTACTCATTCATTAGTGAAGGGGCAGAGTATTGGAAACTGCAGAGAACATTAACGAGATGAAAATACCTGCAGAGGCAGCCTTTCATGTAAGAAATCAAATAATAAGTTAACCTGCCCAAGAAGTTAAACATTAAACAGAGTGGAAAGAATCTAAGCCCTCAAGTACTGGAGCTTTACTTGAAATGTCCGTTAACTCACCAGTCTGTCCAGGTCTTGGTGGGACAGGAGGAGATATAAGCTTTCCACTTTCTGATGTATTTCTGGCTTCCTTGCCACTATCCAGGCTCCAGCTGCTGGGGGTGGAGTTTACAGCTGGAAGAGAATGAAAAAACTGTCATAGGCATCAACAGTTCTCTAATTTGCATTTGTCCATGAGGGTGAAAATAGACAGAGTGAAAACGCCTAACAATTCAATAAGCATGCCTGAAAAGCTCTCGTGATTACATCTGCACTTGCAAAGCTCTTAAATAGCAGCTGTCAATCTCATGGATGCCTGATGGATGCACCTGGCCCTCAGGTCAGTTTGTGACCAGCAGTGGGGGCCATCAACAGCAGCAGGAGCTGAGATTGCACTCTGGTGCACTGCAAATCCAGCCACAAAGGGAGATAAGCTTGAAGCCTGTTAATATGATCAGTTTATCTTTGCACCAGACTCCTATTTAGAGGTTTCCAGGCAGAGGGGAATAGACTATTCATAAACTGTTTCCATTAACTCATTTTATATACAGGAGGGACTAGAGAAAGGAACTCGCCAAATTCCTATCAACATCCTTCATAAAGCTTTCTGTGCTAACAGTCTTGTGTTGCCTGCATAGACTACAAATCCAGAATTGAAAAAAAAGGTGGAAAGAAGGGCACAAAATGTAGGGAGTAAAAATTGGAAGAAATTAAAAGTGTCTGACAGAAAAAAAAATCAAATTAAGAAATTATTATGGACTGAGAAAATTTCTATACACTGTTTATATCTGCGATCAAGGATCTCTGCTTGATCATGTAAATTGCCTATCACCTTGACATGCATAAAATTGGCTGTTTTCTTTGTCTGTGTTACCTTGACCAAATTCTATGACTTTAACTGAATGATTCCATAAGTTCTGGAACACCTTCCTTGATAGAACTGGATTATCTCATGTCATCAAGAAGTCACCAATATTGGAAAGAAGTCAGTCAGACAGAAAGACAGGGAATTTAACATGGACAGGATAAAAGCTAATTTTAAAAACAGAACTTTCATTACACTTCCTGAGGAGAAAAAAAAAAGGAGTTGAAAATAACTGCTTCAAACTTTCCCATTCATCTCCCAAATACACCACCAAAAAAATCCCTCACCTTAAAAGCCTCAAACCTCTTGACCTGCCATGATAGTTTCCTTCTTATTTGCTTGTTTCAATTGTGAGTAGAGAATCACATGCAAGGACCCTGTGTTTATTTACAAAAATGAAACGAAAAAGCATTGTTGCTAACTGATGACATCAATTATCACTATTGTAGCCACTCTGAGAGCTCTCAGGACTGCAACCCTACTACACACCAGACTTAATACAATAGTACAGTAAAAATAATACTAGTCTTATATCTGAAACAATATTGTTACAGTATAATTGCACTTTAGTTGACCCTGAGATCAATGCACAGGATAATCTGTTTTCTAGAGGATCATTTTGCTTTGTTATTGCCAAAATATGCAATACAGTATTTGCTTTTTATTGTAAGCTGCCACCTAACAGTATGGTTTAGTCCTCATTCTAAAATCACCTGGCACCAGACCTAGGTACTTCAAATGCCTGAATCTCTTGACAAGCAAATTTTTTCTTTTAAGTCATCCAAGTTCTTTGGACTGCTAAAGCCTTCAGGAGAGAATACTTAATTTTAATAATTCTGTGATGTACTTGGCTGCATAGGTCAGTGGAAAACTTTTGCTATTTCCATGTTAAATTAATTCATATGTTTTTCAGCCCTGAGAAAATATTCCACCTGTGTTTTCATAAAAACATAAAACACAAAAATACCTATAAAACTCAGCTCTTATTAAAGAAAATCTGATTCCTGGTCAGTTCTTACTACAATATATTCTTAAAATAGTTACTTTCTATACACTTATTTTACTGTATCCTTTTTTCAGCATACCACAAAGGTACCATAATGAATTGATGTAGCATATTATAGATGTGAGGCACATAATGAAATCATGGCAAACTATTACTATGCCAAAAAAACTGGATTTCTACATCTGCAAAATTATAAGAGGCAATATTTTTTTCTATGGAAATGCATGTATTTCTCATTTACTCTAATTAAAAACAAAATCCCCAAAAAGCAAGAAACGACAAACTGGTGTTTTCAATCCAAGTGTAAGCAGAAGCACACAGAGTTATATTTGGTAAAGAGGACTTGCTGGTACCAAACTTCAGGACTCTGTCCATCTCTTTACTTTCTCTGTGCCCCACTCTCCAGAAGTTGGCTTTTCACCCCATATGTCTCTCTTGAAAAGCAGAAAGGACAGGTCTCACAGGTAGCCTGCTGCAACCTGCTGCTCCATCACCCCCTCCTGCAAACTTCTGGGTCTTATTTGAGTGCAACACTCAATTCAAACACCACGTTCTTCCCTTTTTGGCAAAGTGTTTTGAAACTTAGATTTGTTAGCATAATTTATTTAGTCAGTTAGAATGTTTTGACACTTGGAGATGACAGTATGCACTCAAAAGAACTGGCATTCTACAGGAATATGATAGAGTAATTAAATTGTCATTCTTCCAAGACTGGCATACTGCAGCATTTCCACTGACCTTTGTCAGAGCTGGGCAGATTGGAATCACTTCGTGGCAAAGCACCATCTCCAATATGATTAAACAGCATTCTCTGTAAATTGAGAACAGCATGGTTTACACATAGCTGCTGTTGTATTTCAGTAGCCTTTAAGAAAACAAATATATTTTTTTATTATTCCCCCTCACCCCTGGGTCTACTTTGGAGGTAGAGTGATAAACATCACATAAGAACATAAACAGTTTAATAAAAGTATGTGTATACAGATAGGGCGTAGACTAGTTTTCTGAAAACTGTACACACCGAAATTGGAGGGAGGATTATTATGTACTGAGTTCTGACAGTTTCCAGCACCTTAAAAAACATCATAAAGCTCATTCCTAAAGAGATATCTTAATAGATTACTAAACAAATAGAAGGACAGATTTGCAAAATTTCATTACAGAATCAGGATCTGAACAAGGTAATATTCAAGTTATGGCTGTTACCTAAAAAAAGCACTGTGTATTGTTTTCCAAACCTGACTTTTTTGGTATCAGTCTTCTTCTCTTGTGGATAAGAACTGACCCATAAAGCATGTCTGTCTTGCCTTTTCTTAAAATTAATTTTGTTTATATATCACAGTAAATGTATGAAAAAAATTTAAATTCTACCATTTATTTCCTCTGGCAGCATTCAAATAATCCATGGGTCACTAGTTTGTCTTAAAAACACATGTAAAGAGCATACAGTTAATCCTACAAGTAATTCAGATGTACTTTCCAGAAGAAATGGGAACAGATAAACTTTACTTTTTTTTCTTACTTTTTTTCCTTTAAAAGCAAGATCAGACAATCAGTGAAATCCAAATAAAATCCTATTATTGTGTCTTTTTCCACTGTTCACAGAGGACCATGCCAAGTTGGTGAGGCACTCTGCTGTGGTTCCACAAGATGGCAAACCCAGCTGCAAAGTGATCATCATTGATCTAATATGTTGCAGCTTCATGTTGCAAAGTGAGGAACAAATACTTGAGCCCAATTCAACTTCACTTTAAACATCTCAGAGACAGAATGCTTTGGTGGACTTTGAGCTACAGTAGGTGTGCTGTATTAGAGTCATACTGGGTCAGGTAATATCTGTTTTCCTGGAGTTACCATTAAACTGAGGTGGTATAACTACATATGTACTCTGATGTGACAGAAAATGTGATCATATGTTCCTGCCTGGTCTGGATTGAATGTTCACTGCCTAGTGAGTCTGCAATGCACTAGGGTGTGGTGGACAAGTGTTGAAGTCTGTTTTCTGTTGCAAAGGTAAAGAGCAACAGCTGAAAAAGCAACTGAAATTGAAGGAGATAAAGAGACAAAAGCAGAATGAAATACAGAGAAACAAAGACATACTAAAAAGAATGAGATATAAAACCATATGGAAGAACAAGAGCAATCACAGGATGTTTAATGACACGCAAATAAAAACCCCAAAAATGTGAAATTCAAAAAGCTTCATTAGGAAGAATAATAGCACAAAAACTAAGGAGGCTTGTTGACCAGTCAATGACAGCAGGCATTCCTCTTCAGAGTATGGGAAGAGCTGGAGAGACACTGTACAATCATTCAGCCAGAGATCACAAAGCAAGCACAAATGGATGTTGACTAAAAACAGCTGTACATAACCTTGAGCATCAATTTTAATGAGAAAGTGGATGCAGTACTGCTGTGGTCTTGTTCTGTGGAGTCCATCAAACTTCCTTAAATAAGGTAGCTATGGCCTGAAAGACTTGAAGTGCAGGAGTTTGCCTGTGTATCTCATCTCTCCCAGTTGAAACACTAACGTGAAAATTGCTTCAACAAAGTAATTCATAAATGGGTGGTCCTTTCCTCTCAGTGGGAAGCTCCAACCAAGTCTGTTGAAGTGGTGTTAGAATAAAAGTAGAAAGGACAAGGAACAGTTTGAGCAGCTAAATTTAAATAAGAGTTGCAGGTATCTCTAAGATATCGCCTTACAATTGTCCTGAGGAATTCTTTTCCCCTTGTTTATCAGAAGGCAGAGAATCAGGATTTTGTTTCTGATCACAGTCCATTTTTACTGCTGAGGAAACAGCACACCAGAGAAAGAAATTTCACTTTTCCCCAGAAAGATATATCCTCATTTATAGTTAAAAGGGCAGAAAGAAACCGTCAGACCTTCTCATCTTTGAAATATACTTCACTGTATGAGCAAGTTAATTTTCTACTTACCCTCTCATGGGACACTGAGGGTAGAGACAGATTGGGAGATTTTCCTGCTGGGCGAGTCTCAGAGAGAGTGGAGACTGGGCCTACGAGCTCCTCAGCCTCCCTTATGCAATCTCGGATAGAGTGGGGGATAGAAGTCGCATTCCACTTGGCAAAGCAAGAGTTTGTATTCTGGGAGCAAAAATGGGATAATTTTTCTTTGCGGCAAACTGTAAAACCGCTTTATTTAAAGAGCATCTCCTGATCTTTCCTGTCTGTTGTCTTGGCTCCACTACCAGTGACGAAGTGCCCAGTAGATCTATCTGCTGTAAGTAGTTCCTGAGAACTGTCCTTAAGTCTGGCTAAGCTTCAGTATTACCTCTTAAGCCCTCAGGTAATAGCATGAGGACTTAAACAGAAAAGAGATTAAAAATTAAATCAAGAGCCAATTAAATAACCGAAGAAACAAGAGACGAGAAGAGAACTAATCATAAACGAATAAATAACTTCTTAAATAAAGAATCCTGGAGCTCGTTTTTATCAGAGGCAAAACTTCTGGTAGACCTGAGAGTGTTGAAAGGAGAGCCTTTAACACTGTACGTAGGTTCTCATCTTTCTCAGCTTCAGCAAGAGGTGCATTGTGTGATGGCAGGGATTAAAACAGCAGCTGTGTTAAAGAAAAGCACTTTAGGAAAATAGGCCCATTAAGAAGAAAAGATGAAATAAGGATTCAGTATTGGCCAGCTTACCAAGCTCATGTTGCATTTCAGAATACTCAAAAAATACATGTTTCATACAGACCTATGTAACAGTATTTTAAGGCAAGAACACAATATACTCTTTTCTCTGGAGTAACAAAATGCCTATCATTCTTTTCTGAAACTACATTGAAAAATAGGAATTGCCACATGGAATGGGTTATTATCTCCCAGTGGCTAGGGTTAGCTTTCTCAGAAGAAATAAAGGGGACCTCCACAAGGACAACTGCCATGATAAAAGTTTTTCATTTTTTTGTCTTCTTCACTAGATTGAACAAATGCTATTGTTCCACACAAGCAGGCTGTGTCATCTGGTAAATCTCTGCACCTCTCTCTCACTTCAGTGAGTAAATGTAAAGAAACAGACCTACACCTAAAGAAATCAAGCAGAAATGTGATCAAGCACTATATACTCTATTCACATGTCCTTACATCTAAAATATTTTAGAGTATTTGCTTATAAAAACATTAAAAACCCCTTGAAAATTTACAACAGTGAACAGACACTGAATCTGCTCAAAGTTCGACATGCACCTTTATTGTCTTCTGAGCTATTTGTGCTCTAAGGATTCCCAACAAATTTCTTACCTGCGAAGTTTCCGAAGGAGTAGGGTAGATGGCACTGCAGGGCCTCTCTCTGGGAGACAGGCAAGAGTTTTCTCGGGAATGCTTATGTTTGTCAGACAACAGAGGAGAAGCTAGAATATGAATGTGTCAAGTGATTAAATTCATGCAGTGAAATCCAGACATTTCAATTCAATGCTTATGACAAACAAAATCCTCTGTCTCTAATAATTCAGATTCCTCAAATAACTGGCTAAATTTGATGTCTGACCAGTGACATCATGCAGAAATTCAGCTGTGTAATGTATCAAGAGTCGCTTAATGTGGTTTTCCACAGCAGATGAGCACTGACCTCTGGCACTGGATGGAGCAGAACTGGTCACGTTAGGTGAAGCAGAATGAGTAGAACTCAGGCTTGAGGTAGACGGACTAGGCTGTGTATAGAAGAGATGCTGTTGTTACCACATCACACTTACTGGTTTGGAAAACAAACATTTATAGCATACTTTTCACTAGAACAAAGAATTTGTAACTTAGAGTAGTTTATCAGTAATTCAAAATAGCAAACCAATATAAAGAGCATTAATCTTAACTACACAAAGTTGTAGCAAAATACTAAATAAATAGAAATGTAATTAATACAGAAAAATAATTACATCACAATGTGACAACTGGACAGAAAAGTCCAGTTGTCACATTGTGATGTAATTATTTTACTGTCAGATGATTTGCATCATAGTCCATTGCTACTTGGTACATTTATAAAAAATTAATGCTCTAATTTAAACAAGAAAAAATAGTTACATAAAAAAGTTATTTCTAAGTGAATGAGGTTAACATCTCATTTAAAGATTTGTTTTTTAAAAGAAGCATCAGTAATAGCTTTGAGATTTCTGAATGAAATTATAGAAGCATTAATTCAGTAAATATCCTTGTAAGAAAGATTCTGTATAGTTTAACGAATGACAATAAGTTATACCTGCATGTTAAAAACTTCATCTGAGCTTTCCGACTGCCCAGTGATGTTGCTGACTTCAGCAGAAGCTTGGGATGACAGTGATGAGGACGAGTATCGATTGACAGCTGGGTAACTCAAGGGGCTGTTACAAGAATAATGAAGTATAAAATGGTTAACTCTAATTGTCAATCATTTCTCATGTGGGAACAGCACATGTTTATTAATCTTTAAAGTTTAATTGGGGGAGG
>VZTE01000198.1:61397-133448 GCA_013397775.1 Eulacestoma nigropectus
GGGGAGAGAGAAAGAAGGAGAGAGAACACATGTACCAGCTATTCGAGGCTGAACACACTTCAGCCAGACCATATAAGAAAGCATGCTTGTAATAGAAGTATTTATGGGTCATCTTTCATGGGTAGCAAAACTATGTCATTACTAGTATTTAACTTGCCTGCGTCGTGGTATTACCCTGGCAGCATCAGGGCTCATAGAAACAGGTATGGAATTCCGGCATACACGAGGACTTCCATTTGGGAAATGAACAGGGCTAGCTTGTACACAGGCAGAAAATTCCTGGCGAGTTATTAAAAGAAGATTAATTAAAATGAATGTAATATCATTAAGCTTTTTGTAAGATACAGATATGTAGATAACTACATATAAATGTAGTTATATTGGCATTTTGGATCAGCCTCATCATTAATACGAAAAATATTTTAACTTTTCACTGATGATAGTAAAATGTGACTATTAGTAAAACGTAAAAATACTTTTCTCTGCATGGTATGGGAAGTTTATGTTTCTGTTTGCTTTGTGGTACTACAAGGCTACAAGCTGTAATGGGGACAAACAACCAAAAGATGTCACTGTTTGTTGCTTGGGAAATGAACCAACCCTTAATGCAGCTGAACAGTCTCCTGGTCTATCCATTCACCTGCTCACGTACCTGTATTCCCAAGCTTGACTTCATCACAAAGAACTGATCCACCAGCTTTTTGTGCAATGGCCTCATGTCCTGTGGCACCACCTTCTCATGCACTGCCAAGCCAAATTCTAGAATCTGGGCCTGCAGAAAGGGAAAAAATATTTTTGATCCATTTTCTTTAAGCTCTCATCACTAATTAAAAAAAAATCCAACAATATGCACGTTGCCTTAAAAACACCTATCTAAATCTCTGAAAGACCTGTAACCAAACAAGGACTAGGACCAAGAGCAGTAACACACAAGACGATATAACGCCTCTTCCCATTCAACTTTCCCAAAGGTTTCACCTATGCAAATTTACCTGTATTAAAAAACACTATGGATTACATAGTGAAAACTCAGACTAAATGGCAACTTTAAAAAGGAGCAGTTTTAAATCCTAAACAAAAGCCATTTTCTACAGGAACGGCTGTAAAAGCATGAAACAACAGCAATAGTCACATCCACCAGAGACTCTGTAATATATTTGCAATGAAGTCCATGGCCCCCTATCCTATTTCAACTCGCCAGAGACATCCGTTAGTGGTGGCTTGATGTATATTCTGGACACAAGGCACGACAGGCTTCAGACCTACAGTGCTAAAACTTTAATCTTGCTCAAATTTGGTCACACGCATTCAAAATATTGAATGGGTTACATGAGGAATCAGATAAATTTAAAAACAAAATAGCTACAGTGTGCTGTAATATCTTTGGATGAGAGCTCCTGGCTGATGTTTTCACGCAGCCTGAGAGTGGGCACGCAGCTGCGCAGCATCCCTGACCTCGGGTCAGGACTGCAGCACATCCGTTCACACACACAGCCATCCCGGCCTTTTGAATGCTCCGTGTTAAATCAGCTGTGGGTGCCAGAGAGGGTTTAACTGCTATTACTTGGAACCCACATTTTCATTACAGGAAGTTATTAACACCAGTTTTACATTGTAAAGATTAGTGAGATTAACTATCGTTTGAAGAAATAAAATTATAATGTCAATTACAATATATTGTCTCAGTGAAATTAAAGTCAGCTCAGTGAATCTATTCTGATTTATACTGTCTGAGGACCTGTCACTCGGCTGATCTGACCAAAAGATACCACAATGCTGATGAAAAATGGAATTTCCATCTCGCCAAATTCCAATACTGTGACCCTTTTTATTCCAAGCTGGCAATAAAATTTGAAACTTCAGCAAGCTGCATAGAACAAAAGTAGATAAATGCCAGTTTAAAAAGCTGAAATATTACTAAGATCTTTGATTAAAAAAAAAAATCAGCATTTTCAAATGGAAACACTTCATATTTGAGACTGGTAAGTCATCGGCTTATAAAATAATGCAAAAAACATATAATGCATAGAATGCTCATCTGCTTCATTTAATCACTTTGTATTTATTTTACTGCCTACCTACTTTGCCAGTTACTACTAGATATCTTTCATTGTAATAAGATTTTGAATGCTTTTTTGCTCTTATGGCAAACCTTGTAGTGAAAATATTTTTTCTGTAATATTGGTACAATACAAATATATGCTGAAGCCATCAAATGTTTCCATGAAATGCTTATTCTGTAGTAGTGATAAAATATTTTGTGCAAATATTTGTGTATGAGCATGACAAGACAGGCCTCTCACTCAACCTTTATTTTACACAAAACAGTTTGAAGTGATTAAGGTGATGATGGAAAGGACTAGGGAAAAAATATTAACATGGCCCAGAAACCTGTTTGTATAGAAAGTTACTCTCTACTTAGAATCTAATTCAGAAAACACTGAAGACCACAAGGCAATTATTAACTTCTAATATTTTTTATTTTATTTGGGGACATTTTTAGCTAGAACAGCTGAGCAGGCCACCTTGTCATTCTTCTCCCCATTTTACCTGCTCAAGCATCAGTTCTCTCAAGCGTGTGATCTTCTCTCCATCTTCTGGATGGTTCAAGACGTATTCTTTGACAAAGAATGCCTAAACAGAATAAAATTACAAAGTAAAACAAAGTGAGTAAAAACACACCACTTTTGTTTCTTTTTTTAAAAAACAGGTTTCTCTATAATATTTTCAAATGTTTTCAAAGTTCATTTCAACTGCAATAATGGGTAATACATGTTAAATAAGTAATTAATCATACAGTCACTGGTGGAGACTATAGGCAAGAAAATGTAGCCACTCCTAAATGGAATTTATAAGTTGTTCAATATCTAGGACAGATCCTGAAGCAAAATCTGAAGCCTGCAAATCAGAGTTGAAACCAAACACAGGTCACATGAACTAAGTATCTCTTCCCCAATATTGTGACATAGAAGTTTCAAGTAATTACAAAGAGTTTGACTTTCCTCTCTTTTCATACTAGGAGCTTCATTACTTCTTAAAACTTGGAAGTTGCCTGAAGGGAAGGTATTGGTAAAGACATGGTCACTCTTACCTCAAGACCAAATGCTCCAAGAATGACTGAACTTTGAGCGTTGTACAGGGCAGAAGGGAAAAGCAAGTGAAACACATGGGCAGGGAAAAGCATTTACAGAGAACGGGATAACAAGAAAGGTAGAAGGTAAGAACTCGCAAAACAAGAAAACATATAAAGCCTGAAAAATGGACATGCAAAAAGAAGAATTAGAGTGAAATGGAAGGAAAAAAGGCCCCACAATTATTGCTAACAGTTTCAATGTATACAAAACAAATTGCTGAAAAGTCCTATTTTAATATAGTGAGAGACAGAGGGCAGAAGGGAATCAAAACATGAACACTGTCTAGGAGATCAAGAATTACAGCCAAGGACAACAATAAGGAGCAAGCTAGAACCTTTGATATGCTTGTGAAGAATGGAAGCTGTGCAGAGACACTGAGCTAGCTCTGACACTGCTAATTCAAACCAGGCATAGTTCTGACATGACTATTTCTCCAGGGACTCTCCTCATAGTCCTTCACTATGCTAAACAGTTTTGTTGTTGTTTAAAGGCAGTTAGGAAACATCAAAAATGTTACTGCTTTGCTTCAGTCTCATAACTTTCATAACATTGCAGTTTTGATGAGAGATTCTAATACTATACCAGACTCAATTTACTTGTAGTTTAAGATGCAGTTTTATCAAATTTAACACTGTTGAGTGAAGACTGAATCTCTCAGCCTTTGAGACAAGTGGACAGAATGTTATTCAACTCGACATTTTCAAAGGAAAAACCAGCAGACTCAAGTATTTCATAAGACTATTACGAGAAAGAAGATCACCAAGTTGGGCTACAAAAGGAAAAAAAACCTTTCTTTTTACTGCAGTTTCAAAATTCCACAGAATTTTGTGTAAATACAGCATCCCAGTTAAGGTTCTCTGGTGATTCAGAAATTATAATAATGAGGAACAACTGTTGGAAACAAATCCAGTGTTAGAAATTTCTAAATTGTATTTATTTTTTTATATCCCCCTCCCCCTTCCCCCAAAAATAGCTTTTCTTAAAATCTTGGAAAAGAGATACAAGAAGGATCTAGAAAATTACGATTCTTCAAGAAAATGAACTTCTCATTGAGAATATATATCTAGATAAACTAGAATGTCAGCACAAACAAGTAAATTTGCTAGTTGGCCAGAAGTAGCTCCTGTCCTAGAATAGGCAATGTATTACAATAATTTACTTAAAATTAACCATTTAATTGAAAAACTCCAAACAAATCACTGAAGAATGCAGGGTAATCGTGAATTGAGTCATCATTGGAGTAAGTTTATGGTACTATTTGCAGCAAAATGGTTATGTCAATAAACCATATCCTTAATATTACCTAACCCAAAACTGCAATATAGGTATAATTATAACTATTATTCATATAGTACTTTCTGTCCCTAATTCATACAGAGGAGCTGCATCTGTACAGGGAAAGAAATTGGATTTTTAATATACAGAAAGTAAATTGCTTACCTCTTGGTATCTAGCAACTCCACCATTAACTGCTGCATCAATGACCCCATTTAGACACATTGTGAGAGGGTTAATGTTCTGCATCTGTCGAGTTTGACACTGACTAATCAGTGTTCTTAACTGCTGGTTCTTGTTTTCTAAGACTTCAATAGCATTCTCAAGAGGACTCATTTCCACCTGAAAGAGGAATGAGAAACATTGCAAACAACTTAATCTTCAGTTGAAAGATGAAATTTATTGCAGGTAATTTTTGATTTCTTAAAATAAAACTAATATTATTTATTTCCTAGAGTTCTGGGACAGAGAAAGTACTTCTCACCTGGGGGAGAGATTTGATTTTATCATGTAATTAATGATCAAAATAAACAACAGTCACTCTTTTGTAGATTCATTATATGACCTTGAGAGAAGACACAGCCTTTGCTGCAAAACATTCACATACTTTCGGCCAGTGGTGGAACTCCTGGAATTCAGGATTAAACTGTCGTTGGTACCTTTACCTGAAATGGGCTTGGGGTTGGGGAGCTCTACCAGTTTAAGGGTACAGAGCAGAGCTTAAGTATGGGTGAGTTAGTTTCCCCACCCAAAGTGAAGTCAACAAGAAGACTTTATGGATCAGGAATTCAGATGTAAGCTTTGAGCTAAAATGATGATCAAATTATAGTCAAAGGCAGCCTTGAGCAGGATGTGCCTCTCATCTCTCGAGGGTGGAGAAGTTCTTTCACAGGTAGCGTGAACTGCTGGAAAAACCAAAAGCTGAGCAATGGGAAGAGTACAGGCCTGCAGCTGCTGTAATTTACCAAAACATACAAGCACAAATCTGAGTCATGACCTCATACATGCTCAGGAAAAAATGTTACAGTTTACTTTTGGAAATGGTGACTATAATGGTAACATAACAGTAAACTAAAGGTTTTCCAGTTAGTGGTCATATTAACCTAGTAAGGACTCAGCAGGAGTCAACTAACAAAATTTCTCATGTCACACACAATTTTTTGATTTTTACTGAACTCCACTTTTGGTTTTCTATGGGAGAATGTCAAGATGGTGAACACATGACATTTTCCTGCTACTATAAAAGAAAAACACAACAGAGTTTTAGAGAAAATCAATTGTACTATGGTATCCTTATATTTAATGGGACTATTCTAAGACTGGCTTTGACAAGAAGGAAAATAGTTATAGATGTTACACTCCAGGGCTCAGCAACTAACCAATTATTTAGAGATATTTATGGGAGGAGCACTCCTCCAAATATATCTGGAATCTATTTAAGGATTTTTTAAGAAATAGAACAAGCAAGGAGAAGAAATTACAATGTGTCAATTACAGACTGGTACATTAGACCCTATTCCTACAGGTTCTGTTCAGTAGCTCGTGGCATTTATTTGGAGAATGTTTACTTTTCAAGGACACTGAAGGATACATTAAGCTATAGGTATTCTAAGTATTAAATGTTACATGGTGCTGAGTTTTAAGTAAGTAATTTTCTGACATTAAATGTTGCCCATTATTGTTCTCAACTTCTTTTTCCTCAACTGTTTAAATGAATCCTAAGGGTGTCTTAATAATACTTTTCAAGACAAGAGAAATCAGACAACTCAAAATACTTTGTAAATAATTTTGTTGTAGCCACCTTGAGATCTTGGTCAAAGAAATTACATACGTGTAATACATCTTAAAGCAGTTTATTAAATAACATATGATTAAGGAAGTAAACAAACCCACAAATGTATTGACATGAGTCTCGTACTCACCACTTCACGTTTTTCTACTTCAAACCAACGAGATATTCCAGGTAAACTCTGCACCAAGATCAGTGTGGTTCTCTCTACCCATAGACTCTAAAATACATAAAACCATTTTATTTCCCTATTTGACTCTATATCTTCCTTAATTATTACCAGTTTTCTTTATGAATGCCTTCACTAAAGTAACAGTATACATTAAAAAAAGTACTAACATCTTAATTCCTACTGAAATGTCTATCCCATAAGCCAATGACACTCGCTTTTCTCCTTACTTTCTAGGTCTTAGTACTAAGCAGCAATTTCTGCTGATTCTTCACTCCTAAAATTTATTATATGTTGTCCCCAAATCTCCAAAAGTGACTCACAACTGAATTGGTATTTTAATATTTCTTTTCTGAACTAACATCTGAGAAGAACAAGAGTTCAGAAGCAGAACAACTTACAGATCACAGAGCATGATCAGCTCCCCTCTGTGAAGCCCTACCTGAGATTCCAGAACACACAGCTGATGGGATACTCAAATGTACTACTGGTAAACACTTTGTGCAAGAGGTTTGTGAAATGACAAATCAACACACAGGATAGTGCTTACAAAAAATATATTTATAAGCTGTATAGTTAAAACAAAGCCTAAACTTAAATTAGAAGACAACAGTGTCTCAATTTAGCTAATTTATTACCCTTACAGTTCTTTCTTCTAAATTTATAACAAAATTATTATGGGATAACTCTTTTTGTATCTGAATACCAGAATATATTATGCATCAGGACGTGTTTCTAGTGGGTCAGAATTAAATTTACATTGTGAAATTTTTATTAGGAGGAACAGAAGGGATTTACCTATTAGGGAAAGAACTATTGCTTTCCCAGATTACCTACTTAACAATGTTTTCCCATCTGCCTAAGAAACTTTTCCGAGAACTACTCTGCTCTCTCCAGTTCTGCCTTGTGTATATCACAGATGCAAAAAACCAAATGAATTTTTTCATTCCTAGTCACATACACAGCAAGGCCTTTGCATCTCCCATATATTTGTGATACTATTTTATTAAAATAAGAAGTGAAATAGTCAAACCTGAGATACCATCTCCTCTACAGAATTTGTTATACTGCACTCAGTTGAATAATGCAAATACAGATGATGTTTCAGTGAGGCAGCTGTTGTTGATATTACAAACAAATCCATAGGTACAGTAGATCAGGAAAGGACATGATACTTTACCTTGAATTCATTTTCCTTGTCCTTGGTCCCTTTGTGAAATGGCCTGTCATATCGGAATCGCCAGATGTGATTTACTTTGTAAAAGCTCTTGATATTATCAGGAATGCCATCTCTCTGCAGGACTTCCTGGTTTTCTGGAATTGGTGTCACTGCATAAATCTGCAAATCTATATGTAAAGAGTTAAGGCTCTCCCACTTTATTCAAATTAGCAAAGTATATTGACTCCTGAAGCATTACAGAAGAAAATTTCTTTAATAAGTGTGTACCATGAAATCTTTCTATACTATTAATGGTTTGGGGAAGGAACCAGAGAGATTTTTTTGATCTTTTGAGATTTCTTTGTACTGTTTTGTTGAAAATTTCATCTTTATTTCTGAAATAGAGCTACTTACATAGAATAGTACATAAAGTAAAGGGATTTAATTAAATATATTCTTACACACACAATATGTCATGCCATGCTAACATAATGTTATATTGTAAGAATTTAATTTACTGTAACTTGAACTGCTACAACATTATCACAGTGGTGATAGTTCTGTAAATATTTTTAGTTAAAGAAATAATGTCAATAACATGTCAAGGAATTTTTAAATAGAATCAAAATTACATAAAGAACTTCCAAACATAATAGAGTGAACTAGGACAAAATGCAGGGGAATTCTTACCTACCATTTATTTCAGTGGAGGCACCTTGTGATTGAAATTGGCTATAGGTGTACCTACATTTTTTAAAAGCATAGAATATGTAAGTGCAGAGTATGGCTGTGTGATTATGTGGATACACTGTGCTTCTGCCTGAAAGATGGTCTCATCTGGCTGATTAGCATGTTGCATAGCAATGGCATGTGGGAACTCATTCAACATTCGCTGCTGGAAGGCCTCCAGCCTTTCATAGTCATGTCCTCGGCAAACAAATTCCTTATTCTGAGTGGAATAAGAAAACAAAAAGCAAGAGCAAGCTACGTGAAAATAATTGGGATCCAAACACATGCTCTTAAATATAGATTTTCCAGGCAACTTTTGCACCATTTTAAGAAGGAAGAAATAAGAAACAAGGCAAGAATAAAAATAAGAAATATATAGAAAGAGCAGGTTACTTAGAAGAAGGAAATTTTATCATATAAGTTCTGTTTTATTCAAAAGTCTGGAAAAATGGAATAATTACACTTCAAAGTTTAATAAAAATCTGAAGGGAGAAATTGTTTATAGTGGATCAAAGTATGCAATTAACATGATATATCAGACTGTATAAAATATGTAACATAAATATAACCCAACAAACATTTAAGACAATGAAAGGGGTTGGAAGTAAATTCCATGAGAAACTAAGAAACTTTGCTCTGATGTTATACAATTCTGAAGAAAAACATTGCATAAAAAAATTGTAGAAGGCATTCGATTTGCCTTATCCTCTAAATGTTTATCAATTATCAGCCTGGAAAATGAAAATGAGCCAGTTTTTACAACACGAAGCAAAAGAATGCTCCTGGCATTGAATCCTGACAGCTGAGACTTTCATGGGAATTGCTACAAAAAAAACCAAAAACCAACTGTAACAGTATTATTGTTCAACTACAAATTAAAATGTGAAAGCTTTATTATGAAGTTCAGTCTTTATTCCTTCTACAGCAAACATAGCCAGACTTACAAACTGCTTTGTCATAAAAAAATTAAATCAAATGTATTGTTTGTCCTTGTTGCTGTTGCAAGCATAAATCTGTGCTGTGTACATTTAACTTGAAAAATGCATAAGAAGATGCATAAGCAGTGAAAGACCTAAAGTTTGAAAGCACTGCACTACTGTGCAACTTCTTCCACTACTTATACTCTATCAGTTGCTGTTTAGCAATCTAAACATTAAATTCTTTCTGATTAATATTTTCAAATTGGTTTATACAGAAGTTATATTCAGATGACTATTAGGTAATATCAAGAACTATCTTCCCATCAAACTCTTTCTCAGCATCACTTTTAAAGGGGAGAGTTTCATGCTATATTTACCAGTTAGAAATTGTCATTTTCCCCACCACTAAGGCAAAGACAAAGCAGGCTTTTTAGGCCTTCACCATATAGAGAAGGTTCCTTCATCACTTATTTCAATTACCACAGGAAGAGAAGCTTGGATTATGATTGCAGCTGCTCCATGAATAAGATGGATTCTGTCCTCTTCCCAAAGTGACAGTCAATGCAGCTAAACTACTGCAGACTGTGGAAGAGGGGAACAGTAAACACCACTAACATTTTCAAGGGCACTTCAGAAACTTCAGAATTCCAGATTAATGATCAAGAGTAATAACTTTATTATTTGTCAGTTTTAGTACATTAATAATAAATGAAATCCAGCATGTGGAATTTCTAAGTCATTAAAAAAAAAAAAGGAACTAGGGAATGTAATTGCTTATATGCTAAATTGCTGATGATTCCACCACCAATGGACACTACTGACAGTCTTCCTCTGAGCACCCACCAGCAGAAATAGAACAGGATAAAGGGAACAAACTACCATGAACCATTGGTCTGTGGAACAGTATAGGTGCATGGTTTCCAATATAAACATGAATATTATATTTATGTGGGACTCTAGAAGCCTAGCATTTGTCTTTTCATTAGTCAGGACCTTTTCTTAACCATGAAACATGTGGGTAAAGAATTTCTCACAGGATAAGAACTTGTATATGGTATCAACAAATTTTAACACAGTGAAAGTGGTTATGAATGACAGTATTACTCCATTCTGTTTATTTTCATCTCACTTACCCTCAAGAAGAATGGGAACTTTTTCCCATAGAAACCAACTCTGAAAAATTCTGGCTCCAAACGCTGTTGATCCATAATTTTATCATACAAAGATGCTTCCATCATCTGTGTGAGATTGAGAAGAAATGCAATTAGTCTTTTTTGAAAGTGTATTTTTACCATAAGATATCACAAAAGGGAGTGTCTTTCAGGTCTGGGATACTGGAATTGCAGTATACCTCTGAGCAACAACTAGGACATCCAGAAGTTTCTGAATGCATCAGATTAAATAATTATACCTCTTAGGGATCTGTAAGTTTCCAAGATTAAAAAAAGAAATCCTTTAAAATATGAAGTACATATATTAAAGGGGTAAAATAGAAAGACAGTTTGAAATATATAACCCAGTAATCTAATCATCCAAACACATGACAGTAATGTGGTCAGTTAAATCAGCAGTCTAACTTCCATATTCAAGACAGTTTTGTCCAAATCATACCAGATTCCAGTGATTTAAGCATCAAACATGAGTTCCTTTAAAATATCACAATAGCAACTGGCATAATTTTTGATCAATACATCTGGTTTTTATTTCACTCAAAACACTGACACAAAGGGATTTTAATGCCAAAGTTCCCTTTTTCTGATGATATTTTCAGCAAAGTTTTAATACTGTGGAAAAAAGCCAAACACAGTCTTAGCCCTATTTTAGGTAATGCAGACAGTTATTTAATATGCATATGATATCAACAGCTGCCTAATTATACTGCTATGAGAAATCCCCACACCTCTGTTTTTGGATTAGCATCGGTGGCACAGATACAGTAAAAGGATATTTCAAACACAAAACACATTCAGTACAATTAATTAAACATGCATAAACTAATCATTTTATTCACATGATGATAGTCAGTTTGCTTTTGCTTATAGGATTCTGCCATTGCCATATGTAAATATATATGGAATAAGCAGATAATAGGGAGTCCTGCCACATAGCTCTGTGTTGAGAATTTTGCGTTATGTTGTTAAGCAGCTCTGGATTAAAGGGACTTCACTCAGTCCTAGCAGCAAGCATCCTACATGTACAGGAAATTTTAAAGGGAAGCTGCAATACAAAATTGAATCCATCAGAGGCAGATAAGAAAAGGGAAGACTGAATAATCTTAAAATACACTATCTGAAAGAATGAGAAACAATGCTTAGAGTTCTATGATGAAAGAAACAACAGGAAGACTGTACCAAGAAAGATTCATTTTTGCTATATAATATTAAACAGACCATATTTTTAAGCAGTAAATTAAAAAAAAATGTAAAGGTGTACATTGCTTGTGGCAAGCTCTTTGCTTGCAATTACAACTGTAAAGAGATGCTGCTGCTCCTAGTGAAGGACTGCACAGAGCACATTCCCTGGATAAACTGTAGGAAACTAATGAAAGTGAATTTGTAGTATTTTTTTTATACAAAAATATAAATATTGGAAGAACAGAACCTGGTCTAGTGGAAAGTGTCTAGCAGGGGGGCTGGAGCTAGATGATCTTTAAGGCTTCCAACCCAAACCATTGAAACTATTCTATGCAGATAGGATTTTCTCATTTTTCTTTAAAAAGTTCACACACCTTTTCTATAACACTTATTGTAGAAAAAAACCCTCAGGGTAAAAAATAAGATTTTTAAACCAAACCTAAGGACCAATCTGTGGTAAATTCAATTTTCTAAGTATTATTTTATAACCTAAATTAAAAAGCTTTTGCATTCCTGATTGATGAAAAGTGTTCAAGTACATTACCCTCATCTTGCTGAGGTTTCTGTAGTCATAGTAGCTCTCATACTGTTCTGCAATTTTCCTGCATAAGATAATGCCATTTTCCCAACACTGCAAGCAAGTAAAAGATGTTCATTAATTCAAAGCAACTGTTTGACAATTTGTGATTTATTAGTGGTCTGTTCTATCTATACTAAGTCATACTTCTTGTAACTGAAAATATTTGAACAAACTGTCCACTAAACATACTGATAGCTTCTGAGTAATACCGATGAATTCTCTGAAGAATTAAAAATATATTTAGAGACTTATTTAATAAATTATTCTTTTTGGACTAGGCGCAAAATGTAAGTCATTGCAAGAGTGATGGACAACTCTTTTGACACTACATGAGATAGATTCAACACATCATGATTTTTACATTTTAAAATTGCATTATTAATACATCTTCCTTAATTTTTGTAGGTTGGAGAATACTTCATTGTACCAGGTAAGTTAAACTCTATAATATAATTACAGAATTGTTTTAAAAACATGATAATCAAAACCCATTAGATTACACTGATTAGGCTTACATGGATTTTACACTAGCTACACAGAATTGTAATGCATTGCTTGTTTGTCAGCAGGACAAATCAGAGCACAAAGTGTATATAAAATTTTAGACTACAGGATAGTTACACTTGCTTAATTCAGAATAGGCATCATTAGCTTTATAAGGCTCATTTTCACCACCTTTAAAATGGAGAGAAATTATATCACCTTTTATAAAGTGCTTTGACAGTTACAAAGCCAACTGCTACAAAAGTGAAAATTATTCTCGTATATAAGTGGGGGATTTCTAGGATACAACCACAGGATTAGAAGAAACCTACTGCATGGCTAAGTAACTGCTTAATCAGGCAAGGACAAACACTTCCCCTGAAATATAAGAAAAGACTGCAACCCTGGAACTAATATCCTAAAATGAATAAACTACCCTTCCCAGATCCACTCAGGAAAATAGGACTATTTTACCTTTCCCCTATCAAAGTTTTGAATGATGGTCAGATGGAGACACTCCTTACGTTGCCACTCTGTTTGCATGGGGTAGTTGAGAAATTCCCTAAGTGGCCGATCAGACCACTCCAGCAGCTCATCATACAGCAGGAGTGTGTAGGCAGCCTCTGCAAAACAAATTACAGCATGGCACTTATCAACACCGAACAAATAAAACAGACAAGCAAAGAGATGTGAATGCTTTTCTTGAGATGCACCTTTTTAATGGGTAATTGATTTATTTTGAGTATTAGGCAGATGGTAGTGCTGGTTTTGGTTTGGGTTTATTATTTGGAATAATAAATTCAGCTTAAAATTTTAACACACTATTTAAAGTGGAGTCACTGGGACAGTTCTCCTGGAGTCTGACAATACAAAGAAGACAGAATTAAGTAACCATTATCTACTTGGCCCCAGTCTTCCCTGCTGCTAAGGAGAAAGTCTCAGTGACACTGCTGTCTGAACAAAGGGACAAGGACTGGAAGATGAACATCAGTAGTGAAAGAGGTAAAGAGACCAGCCTGTGGACACAGTCCAAAAGAGATCAGGGCTGGGAGGAAAAGAGGGAGGCAGATGTGTGCTTAATAGAATCCACTCCTTCCATAGAGAAATAAATCCCTGATAGCTGAGCCTTACCAGCTGGCCATAACAAGCAATTTAGAAGTGCAATATTTTTCTCTTTTTAAATTTTAAAATTTTATTTAGATTTTGGTTTGGCAGGAATCTGTTGTCGCTCTCTAGTCAGAGAGCTGTGTAGTAATCTTTACATCATGGTTGGTAGAAATTATCTGGGAATATAAAAATTAATATTGTTTTTACTTTGATTTCAGGAATTCCTCAGAAACAGTACACTAAAATAATATTAAATGAATCTTTTTATTGGAAAGTCAGACTTCGCCAAATTACAAAACACCAGAATTACTACTGGCTATGACAATCCAATTTGGCTAACTGAGCATGTGTATTATTGAATTCCAAGTTATTATTCACAGTTTATGTTTCCACTCACAGGACCACTTTGCATGAGTGAGTCAGTACAAAGATGAGCCATGTTCTGGAGATGTACTGCATTGGAGAAAGAAGTTGCCTCCTGGACTTAGTTTATTTATTTAGGTTTTATAGGTTGTACATAAGGCAAAAAAATAACAATAAACTACTAAAGTACTTTTTTTGCCCCAGACAACCATATCCTACTTCTGCCTCTGCCATAGGAGTTCCCATAAGACAGGCGACTTAAGCTGAACTCTACAGTATTTTTTCTAGCAGTAGGGTTCCTCTACACGTCTAACTAAGAACCTATGGATCAAAAAACATCACTGCAGCAGATATTTGTGGGAGAGAGTGCTTTGAATCCCAGTGTTGTAAAATGCTAAGCATGGTGCAAACTTGATGCTGCGCTGTGACACATCCGTGGCAAGGGAGACCAGCTCGAGTTGCACAGACAACCTTAATTCTGGCAACACAGCTCTCAGGATGCTTGACTGGTAACCACCTTTGTCAAAGTTTCAAGCTACATTTTTGTACTCAAGACATGAAGCACATCTATATACCAATTTTAAAAAACCATGAAGTTGATAATAACAAATCATTAAAATCATAAGGAAGCAAAAGATAGCAGAACATAAGTACATGTTCAGGATAGCTCACCTTGACCTTTCCTTTCTAAACTTGGCATCTAAGTCCTTCACTTTAACAAAATCTTGTCTGCCATAAAAATGTTGGGGTTTTTTAATTATAATAAATTCATATAGAAGGTTTCTAAAATAAGAATGCCCATACTGGTTTAAAAGTCTGAAGGGCTCCTCTACCCAGCATCCTATGTGTGGCAGTGGCCAAGATAAATAAAATACTGGTACCTCAGGGAGAGGTCTGTAACTACTGACTTGCACCAAAGCACTAAGGAGAGATAAATAGGGTTGACTTACGACGTGAGAAATTCAATTTATACGGAAATATTCAAAACACTAGACATTTCTAAGGTGGACAGGTAAAAAGACAGTCTCATTACAGTTCTCAGGTGACTTAGAGGACACAAGGAATCAGTGCATTTACGTGATTCAGCCTCGAGAGAGGTATATTTATAGCTGTAACTGAGTGCTGTGTAAAGAAAGATGTGAAGTAATGTTTTGTATAAAAAGGACTTTTTTTTAAACAGATCATTTTTAGAAACAGTCCAGTAAATCATACTATGGAAAGGAGAGAAAAATAATTTCATCCCTAGCATAAAACTGTGCAGTTAGCAAAGTAATGCTGCAACATATAGGAATGCTGCTGAAGTATCAAACTTTTTTTCCTAATCCCAAGTTCTCTAGATCAGCTGATTTACAAAAGTCTGTGTTGTCTCTGATAAGGCAAGGCAATGGACTACACAAGTCTGTTTTCTAACTATGGGTATGAGACAATTCATCTTTAAGGCTCTCATAGCAAAAAAATTATTATTATTATTAATAATAACAGTAATAAAAACAATAATAACAACAACAATAATAATGATTATTGTTGTTGTTATTGTTATTATTATTATTTTTAAAAGTGGTGAAATCTACCATAGCAAAGAATGCAAAAAATCACACACGTTGATAATAAACATATAGGAAATATAACAAAGTCCTGGAAATAAATTTTGAGCAAAATCCTGCTTAAAATCAGAACGGGTGGCAAAACAGTTAAAAAAATTAGGTTCATCTCACAGTTGGAAGTAAACTGGACACAGAATAGTACCCAATGCATAAAGTGAAGTCAACACTGCTCAAAGAGTTACTAAGATCTATTATGTAAATGAATAGTTCGGCACAAAAGCCAGCTGTGGCAGAAAGACTTCCTGATAATCAAAACGGTCTTGTGACTCACTATTGCCAGGTCACATAAGGAAATTAAAATCTCTCCTTAACATATCCTGCTATCTAGTCTACATTTAAATCCATGAACTGCAAAGGGACTGTGGAAATTCCAAGTGAACAATCTTTCTTATGGATAGCAGAAAAGCATACAGTAGTACTGCAAATGTGGTGTGTGAAGATTTAGAAAGACATCATGAAATTGCAATACTTGTCACAGGTTTTAAGGTCTCTTCCTCATCATGAATAAGTGATACGGGTCTTCCTTTCTTTTATTTTTTTTTTTAACCTAAAAATGAGGTTCT
This sequence comes from Eulacestoma nigropectus, assembly GCA_013397775.1. Classification (NCBI taxonomy): domain Eukaryota; kingdom Metazoa; phylum Chordata; class Aves; order Passeriformes; genus Eulacestoma; species Eulacestoma nigropectus. The sequence continues at coordinate 77,627 of VZTE01000198.1, forward strand.
GAAACACAGCTGTGTAGAAACACTTCACCAAACAGATAGCCAGAAGCATTACAGGAAAGGGTATAGGCTCAGATACCACTAAATGAACTCACAAAAACTTCCTCTAAACTTTACTCCTTTTGGGTGAAAAATGACTGTACCACACATTTATTGCTAGTGTGTATCAATAGAAGTCATTTACCTTCAACATGGCTCAGAAAGTAGTAGAGCTGTGGGGCTGAAAAAAGCAGTGTTTTAAGAGACATCAGCTAGGCAAGGAAACTCAGGTGTTGCCTGGGTTGGTATGTTCTGCACTGAGGATACAGATCATAGGTTTGTAAAAGACTGCAAACCACAGACCTAAATATCTTTTTCTGGTTTGTATTCAGTTACCTGTGAAGTTTTGTGCTTTCAGATGCAGGTCATAGAGCTTATGAATATAGCGAATATACATCTCTTCCTTGTTCAGTTCAGTCTTGTAAAAATTCTGAAATAAAATTGAATTTTGTAATAAAATGTAGTAGTTAATAAAGTTAGGATAATGGTTACAAGCAAAAGACTTCAAACATAATACTCCAGAAATACATGCATAGATTTGATTTCTGAACATATAACTGCTATTTGTTGTTACATGGATAAAATATGGACTGCAATATCATAAGTCTTAGTTCAAAACATTCATTATCTATTTACAAGCCCTAAAGCAAAGTATGAAAAAGTTACAGGGAGAGGAGCACAACCCTATAGCACTGTTCTATAGTACTGCCACATTCACAGTGGACATGCAGCTGAAGTCCTCCTGCTAGACATATTCAGTGTTCAGGATAATCTGCTTTGGTTAATAAAAATTTAAAGGCTAGATGAGTCCAAGCACTGGTTCTCATTAGCAATCAATGATTTCTGTTCTATTATTTAAATCACTATTTTGAACTCTAAGCAGTTTTTCTCTTAATGTACAGTATTCTTATTCTGTGCCACTGTTTCCTAAATTGAGTTATTATCAAGGAAAAAGGTAGGTGGAACACTATGAAAATATTAAAATAAAAACTTTATAGAGAAAATATTTTTAAACTGATTTGAGAAAATTTACCATTTGTTGTCTCTCTGTTGTGCAAGAGTATTAAAAATTTCTTTGAAAATTATTAGGATATGAAATCCACCTTAGCCCATATGAGTCATTGAAAATCCCATAAAAAAGTAATACAGTGTTTTGGGATTTTTCAATATTTTAATTTTCTTTTTGTACAAATCGTGGACAATTTGCTAATAATAGATTAAAAACTCCTTATGGATGAAAATAATCCAGGTGCTTTACAGAATTCAGATCATGCCAGATGTTTTGACAGCAAGCCAGCTGCTTTATGGGTTCATAGTAAATATCATCCCTATTTAGAGCACTATTTTCCTACTGAACAAATCCTTTGTTCTCTTATGTATAACTGCTACTTAGAAGTGATACCAAATTGTTTCACTGACGTCAAAAATGCAGAATTACAAGTCAGCTTATTTTGGTTTTTTTCCTCTGGCTAAAAATACGGCTTTTCAAAAGATTCACCATGAAAATGGAAACTTTCCAAGGTTAACAGAAGTCAACAAACTTGTCAGTGGAAACTGGCCTAGAATCAAAATGCATCTTTGAAACAAAAATGCCATCTTTTTCATACTTATGGTTTAGCACTGTTGGTTTGTTGTAATGATGATAACATGACAACAGGAGGTCTTGAGCAGCATTTCTGTCTCTTCTACTGGGGAGAGAACAGTCAGCCTGCAGTATTCACAAGATAAGCCGTATTATATGTTATAAGAACCAACTTGCACCAGTTATTGAAAAAGAAAAGAAACAAGAGAAACCATGTAAGTTTTGTTGGGTTTGGGAGAGGAGGAAAGGCATGTTTGTTTCTATGAACTCAGAGACTAATTAAAATTGGAAAGTACTTTGGTGAAGTTTATCCAGTAGAAAGCTGAATAAAGCGGTACTGGAGACCTCTCAGAACGCAGCTATGAAAAGCCAAGGAAGAATAACTCCCTACTGTATCTATCTCAGCCTGAGAAAAACAATCAGTGATCCTAAGCATAGTATTCTTCTGTCAAATTCCACTTAAATTGCAGTAAGAAGCAAAGTATCTCCTATTCAAATGTTTATCTGTATAGTAGAAAATGCTCAACTGAAATCAAAAAGGAAAATAAAAAGTATTATACAAACCAAAAGGCTAACAGTGCAGCCAATCTTTTTGCCATCCACTTCTCCCATTTTCATGCAGTCCCTAAAGCAGAAAGTAATGAAAAGTCAAAAGGAATGATGTTTATCCTCTTACAGTGAGGCACACCTCAGAAAACAGACATATTTGACTGGCAAGCTGACTGAAATGATGGCATTTGGGTGAACAGCTGACCCAAGTGGCTAAGGGATTTCATGCCTCCTTTTGTATTACACTGAATACCTCAGTTGTCAAGAAAGTCAATGTTTTCTTTCTGGCTCTGTCATTACTATGTAAACTTTTTTTATCACACAGGGAAAAATAGCCAGTATAACCATGCTGAAATAAAAGAATAACAGGCAGACATCACCATGTAAGTCACTAAAAGAAATTTAAATTAACTTTAAAGCATTCTTGCATACATGAGCTAAACAATTGCCCCAAATACTCTCATAACTAACAGCATACCACTGTTTTGAAAGACTGGGAGTTCTAGAGGTTATAATCGAGCTGATCCATGAAGAGAAATAGCAGTGCCATGCTTCTAGAAATTAAGAGTTCAGTCTCTTTGTTGATGAAATAGCTTTCCTTTCAAACCATCAGTGATGATAGCAGGTGGAGTACTAGGTCTCACCATGTGTCCCTATGGAATCGGGGAGAAAACCTTACACTTGAGCTCTAGAAAGTGCTACAGTTGGTGGCAGTAAGGACGACTAAGCTGAAATCCGAAGCCTCTACACAGGCTCACAATTGACTGGGAAAATTGCTTTTAGTCTCGCACTCCTGAAAGAGAGTACATGCCTCTCATTTCTCTCTCCTTCGATCATTTGGTACAGTCAGATGCGAGGTGTTCACCCAGAGATCATGTCTTTGTATACATACTTACTGTGCCAGCTGACACTACAACTAAGCATGATTGACACAGTGATAAGAATTTTACAGATTGTGTAAAACAACTGTCAGGTGATTAGTACTGAGCTGTGTGTCTTCAGACAGACTTGAGTCACTAACCTACTGCCAGAAGTTACTACATTCCCTGACAGGAAACTCATACACGCTACTGGATTTTTACACCATGGGGAGACTACTTGGTTGTTTTCATCCTACCAGTTGCATTTTCCTGTTGACTAAGCAGCTGCTGTCAGAGATCCTGAGCACTTACAGCTGATGCATCCATGTATCCATGTGCAGTCACTGTTTGAGCAAGATAACTGTATTTGTTTCCTAATATTTCAAAGATGACAACCCTACTTCTAAATTGTGATAATCACTCACCTGTAGTCCAGGAGCCTCTCCATGAGGCGAGTCACAGTGGCAATTAATGAAACGCCACTTTCCCTCCATGTTTCCCGCTCAATTTTCTTCAGCAGACTGAAAAAAAAGAAGCCAGAAAAATGTCACTGTTTATTTTTAACTGTTACTGTGACAACCTCTGCTTTTACCAGTACCTTAATACCTTAGCAACATCTTTGATAGTTAAGATTTTCTTTCACAAACACCCTCCCAAGAAGCACAATTTGCAAACAATGTCTTACCTAGGATAAGGACCAAAAAGTGGAATTCTAGTCCAGGAAGCATTGACAAAACAAATGATTTTTATATTAGCTGCATCAGATTAAAATATATCAAATATCTAATTTTCAGAATATATGAATATCCCAAAGACTTAACACAACTCTTCCATAAAATTTATATATTCACTTCATGCTGGTATGTCAGAAAATGCAGAATTTAAACGTGTTCCTAGAACAGAATATTCATCAGCTCAATATACCTTCTCAGTTTTTTAAACAAATTTTTCCTTCTCTCCTCTCTTCTCTAATACTTCAGTATGCATGAAATTTAAAAATAGGGGAGGGATTTTAATAAGATGATTCCCTCTCCTCACTTAACATTTCTTTCTGAGAACATACTATCAATGCACATGTACAATTCCATTAAAGTGTCATAAGATTCTTTTATTAAAAACTGTTGTGCTGAGTTCTTACACCAATGTAAATGCAGATTACACATTGAAGTTGAAAGATTTCAAAATGGTAATGTAAGTGGAGCTGTCAGTAAAACTATACTTAATATAATTTTCTTTATTATTCTTAGTATAATTCTGCTACAGGCCTCTGATTTTCACTGCTTAAGTTTATAAATTTATTTATTAATCATTGAGGCATGAATTCCCCATATTTTCTCTATAAGAATAAGCAAGGAAATATTTATAAACAGAGCTGTGTTACTTGTATGCTTTGGTGCAGGAGCTTAGGTGGATGACACGTCCATGGAGTTACTTCAGCAGTCTCCCTGAAAATGCACTCAGTTATGGTTTATTTAGAAGCGTCTCAAAATTGCTACATCCATATACTTAGAGCTTTTAGAGAGTTGTTAATAGCATCTCTGAACCTTCTGTCTGCAGTGGGCAAGCTGTCAGCTCCACTGACCTTCATCTACCCTGAACATGCTCAGTCCCTGAAAACTCCTACGTCCAAATTTCAAACATGTAACAGCACTCAGGAACTCCTACATGCCAACTGCACCAGCCATACACTCCAGCTCTGCTTCTTACAGACTCAGGGATGTCACAGATGCAATTCTCCAAATGAATTTCACCTAAATGAAGCTGTGGTCTGCTGGAAGTGAGGAGGAAATACTGATCTTCAACCTGAACCCTTGTATAGACCTTAAGCTCACTTTTTCTCCTCAGCAGGCAATCAGATGTCTTTCCCTCACAATCAGAGACTGGCTATCTGTCATTGCTAGCAGGCAGATGACAAGGCTATCCTTAACCAGAAAACACTGAAGCACTAAGCTGGCATCTCTGTTTTCCGTACAGAATACACAGGCTACCTTAATTCACTTTTGAACCCCTTATGTTCTTTCTAATACAAGATTTGTGCCTTATAAGAAATAAGAGTAGAGCCTGTCACATTATTAAACCTTGATTACTGCAGTGATTTTTCCTTTCCACTTCCTTTTAACCCTATGTTAAAAAGGAACATTTCAACCTAGATTCAACAAAATAATTACCTATAGTTCCTCTAGAAAAACAATAGAAGTATGACTTCTCTTTCAAAACAGTTGGTTCTTATCTGCATTCAATTACACATTTTCTTTAAAATTGCATTGGCATGTTCATTATAAACATACAATTTCTAATAATGGGTTGAGCAGACACATTGAAAGTACTTATTCAAACTGGCATCAAGGTCATTGGTTGAAAAAATTCATGACTTGCCTTTTGATGCATGTCTCCCTCTCCCCACCACACATTTCCACCACAATGCAGAGAACAAACATTGAGAATGAAAAAGCTACTCAAATGTATCTGGCTAAAGATAGGTATAATTGAATCCCTGTTCTTACAGATCCCAAAGCATAGCCTTTGGCTATCTTGTACAAAGCACCAAGGGGGTTAAACAACACAAGGAAACAATAAAAATGTTTCTACCTATCCGTGCTCCTAAAGCCTAACACCCGGGCTCACCTGAACAATTATGGTTTGCTTTGTTTTGGTGGTGGTGGGTTAATTATTTTTAATCTTGGGTACCGCAAGAGTAAGAGAATGGTGACCCAGAAGACCAGAGTTCTCCAGGGACGAACACCAGGCTTAGAACAATGTTCAGGCTAGCTCAGTCATTTAGTAAATGGATTTTGGATGCTTAAACCTCAGAGTTATTCAGACTTTTAGCTCACAGGCAGCTAATCCTAGAGGTGCCTTAAAACATCTGGATGCCCGTTACAGAGTACAAAGACCTCACCATAGCCAGAGGTTCCCTGAATGAGTCATAAAGGCTCTCAAAAGACTCACTCCAGACAGAGTCCAATGGACTGGGCAGTGCTGAATTCAGTAATGCATTTGGGGAAGAAATTAAGATGACTGAAGACAGCACAGGAAAGGCAGCAGTCATCACTTTTCATATAATACCTTCATGGCTAGAGAAATCACCCAGAAACTGGCAGAACTCAGTAATAAGTGCCTGCCCAGCTGAATGTCAGCTACAATCTCTTCAAAGAGAAGCCTCATTGCCAGGCCCCCAGCAGAACTCATCAGTCCAGGTTTTGTGCTTCAGTTATGTGGCCACCTAACTTCCCAATCTGAAATGGCTTGTCTTAGGCCAAACTGAAATGCAGCTACGAAAGTAATAAGCTGGCAGCATCCACTGGATTCAGAAGAAAGAGCTACTTGAGTGTATACCTTGGCTTCTGAGGATTTTTATTAAACAGTTGCTGGTTAAAATAAGTAAAATCATTCTTTTCCCTGTGCTAATTAACTTAGGAATTCAATTGCACTATTACAGTGTCAATGTAGATCAGGATAGCTTTCATACCATAATTACAATAGATACCAATTGCAACATCTAGTTTCTCTTGATAACAAAATGTTCACTACTTCATGCTTTGCAGCTCCTTCAAATGACATCAGGAGCTAATCAGTGAATGGTCACATTCAAGTCCCTAGAAAGACACTGACTGAAAATAAACAGCAGTCACCTTCCCCCTACTTTCTGTCTCTTTATTTGATATAGATAATTCCATTGTAGGCAGTAAATTCTAAGCACATAGTATTTTAGCTATCTCCAGAGATGCTTATAATTTATCCTTGAAAATAGATGTTCAGAGGAAAGATGCAGTGATTGTATCTGGGAAAAAAAAAGCAGTTAACATGGGAGTTAAGAGATTTGAATTCATTTTCCAATTCAGACAAAATAAACAGAAAGCATGACAAAGCCTGAAAGTATCAAGTTCCCAGGCTGAATTCAAAGTAGATGTGTGCATCCCCTTGGCTCCCAGTGATACCTATCAAAAGTAACCACGCCTAATCTTCAGAAAGTTCAGGTAATATTGTAGCATTTGCTTTCATTAAAGACTAAAAAACCACTGCTTGCTGCAAAACTGTATTACTATTTCAGTTTTTGGGTACCTGCTACATCTCTTCCACTTCAGCCTACACAAGTCTGCTTTCTTGCACTGTGTAAAGACACCCTAATATTGCTGTGTAAAGACCCTCTAATATTGCTTAGTTGAAATTACCCATGGAAGAAATATAGAAACCCCAAAATCTTAGGCTAACTGACCCCGTTCTCTTGCAGTCAACTCCCTAAACTGTCCATCTGATTTTCATAATTTTTTTTCACATACCCTAGAGCAATACGTCATCCTCCATTTTAGAATTAGTATCTTCTACAGGCTCTCCTCTTGAGAGGTGGTAATGCATAGAGTCAAATCAAAGTAAAAAACTAATCATAAATACTACCTTTTTTGTTAGCTAGGAGTGAACTTGAGTAGTTACTCTGAAATTTCCCGAAGAGTTTAGTTTTAACTTGTTATACCATGACAGAAACCACAAGTATACTGATGCTGTGAGACATTTTGCAATTTAAATTACCATGACTATGTCTTCGGCATTTAGATTTATAAAAGGCTCTCAACATTTTTCACTGTACCATGTTTAACATTCCCCAGTTGAAATCTAACTGAAAACCATAAAAAATTAGGAAGTGTGTTTGATACCAATAGTCTTTCTTATAGAATTTTAAGTTATTTCAGTGATAGACACACGAATGTATTTTGCATAGGCTTCATTTTGTAATTAGAGCTTTTCCTTTAATGACTTAATTTTACAGTTAGAATACTGTGTTACAAAAAGACTGAAAATATCTTACATTTTATAATCTTTACTCAGATTATGAAAACGTCATGAATAATTACAGGAAAGTTCTGCTTTAGCATACTGAACTGCTGTTTGCTATTATTCATTCAATTCCATACTATTCTGCCTAATCTCTCTACCCACTTTTGCTTCTATACATATATTTAGGAACTCTATTTTTTTAACTCAGTACAATTACAGATTATTACGTGTTTGCTATTTTCAGACACAAAGACCTGAATCTTGTTCTTTAACCAAAGACAAGAGAGCTAAAAATAATACTTAAAGAAGAAGGAACGATTAAGAAACTACATAAACAGGAAAAAAAAATCATGTATTTAGTAGTACTGAAGAAAACACAGCAGCTTGGAATCCTGAAGAGGAACAATACATTTCCTACTAAAATAAACACCTCAAAAATAAGTGAAATCTTTCACTTTGGTGGAATTGAGCTCTGAAGAACAACAGAGACAGTCCAGTTAGTTATTTTATACCTGTACTCTGGGACAATCATTTATTTCAGTCACGGGAATAATTTATGGGCAACTTTAGGGACTTCAGCATTATCATTTCTTTTTTTTTTTAGATTTAAGTGACATGTCATTTATTAAAAAACACTAAAAGCTTAGCCAATAATTTATGAAAGAAAATTAAAAGAAGTAATCTTATCAGAATAAACACAATTGTTTACATCAAACAAGAAATCAACAAGTGACATTACTCAGAGGAGTACAAGTTTGTAGCAATAGAAAATCACTTATTAAACACTTTTTGTTTAATTGTCATGCCTTGTTTTCAAAATGCTCCATCTGAGCTCTACCTGCACCCTATGCAATTAGGAAGCATTTCTTGCTTTTCTGATTTTAAAATTAGTAGGTAGAGAAAGAGAATGTTCTGTGATATAACAGATTTAGCCTTTCCCAATTATAGCTGTACGCAGGAAGTACTGCCAGACTTTACAGATGCTATGCAACACCATGAAACGTTTTATTCTTCAGATTTTAAGGAAACAAAAAACGAAAAGAAAAAATGAGCATCACAGCTGGTTTAAGCATTACTTCTCTACAATTACATTAGCATCTGAAACAACCAACTGAACTCAAGGAATTATAAGATAAACATATTACTCACATACTGTTGAAGAGTTCTCGGTATGTTTCATCACCTTTACCTTCTGACATTAGGCTGTCCAGTTTGTCAATCAGCTTTGCTTCCACCTGCAACATATAAGTGTGGTGTAAACAGCTTCTTTTTCCTTTAATGAGATTAGAGAAAATGGAGGGAAGATCTGGTTTTATGTAAGGGACTTTGCTAAATGCATATTTTAGAATTATTGGTCAATCATGTGATAAGTCACTTCATCTCTTTGAAGCTGTTATCATTCCCGAGGTTTGTGGGGCTTTCTTTTTTTTTGGTGGGTTTTCTTTTTTTTTTTTGAGGGAGGGAGCTAATTTAAATTGAGCAACGTGACTTTAAAACTACAGGCTGAGTAGCATTTGCTGCTGCTAAGGCAGCTATCTATTTATGGAGTCAGAGGAAAAGCACACAGCCCAAATAAATTGCCTGAATTCTCATTGCAAGGCTGTAAGCACAAGCTATTTTCTTAGACTTAAGTAAAAATATCATCTTTTCCAACCTGCACCCCATTCTTTATAATTTAATATTAAAAAATGCCTGCACTGTTCAGAATACTTGGGAGCTCAGACTCTCCCAACCCTCTTACCTGTGAGATACCTACTGTATTTCATTAGAAATCAAATTTGCTGGACTTAGATATTAGCCATCAAAGAAACTTGGTGGTTAAGAAAATCTGGTGGTTAATGACTCTTCCAATGCATGTTTTCAAGCATATTGATTATAAAAAAATATAGAGCTGATGCTACATGGGATGTTTCTATTTCAAACCTCCTTTTTAACAGTAATATATTAACAATCACAAATCTAGGGGAGAAACCAAGCTGCTGTCTTATTTTATTACAGAATAAATCTGTTACAATTAACACTTAAATCCAAGCTGAAAACACAGAAAAGCAGAACAAGTGGATTTTTTTCTTTCTCACTCCTTGTTAACATTTCTGTGGTAATTTTGAACAGTAAGCTCATATATTGATAGTGAAAAGCTACCTACTTACATCACATGCACTCCTCTGTTCTTAAGAGTTTGTTCTGTGTTTTGGATGCAGCTCCCACCCTAAGCATTATGTTTGCCTGGGTGTAATTAAAATGCTTCTACTTTCCTTCATTTTGAAGCATCAGGAAGGAGGGCACTGAGAATGGTTTGAGGCAGTCTGAAAGAACTGAGTGGGAGCTGTTGGAGCAGATGGCACTCTCGGTCGTTCCTTCCTAGCCCATTAAGAAAGTGTTTGAGCAACAAGAATACTTGGATCTTTACTGAAGAAGAACATCTGATCTTTTTCCATAGTAACCAGAAGGGAGGCTGGTTGAATCCTATCTAACCAGCGATCTGTACTACTGTAAAGCAGAGGTGAAAAGCCACCATAACTATCTCATTAAAAACAGCTCAAGTTTTGTTCTTCACTTCAGCAGGCCATGGATTTTATGCCTCCTCTTACATAACTAACATGATCGTATTAGCTGGAGAATCTTCCTAGCCCTGCAAAAAGGCAAAATCCTTGTAATCCCTCTCCAACAGCAGAGTTGTGGATACCTTCTCCACCCTGAACCACCAATGGAACTCCAGGTTCAAGTCCACTAGGACTCTATTAAATGCTTGATATTCAGTCCTGTTTTATAAACAGCCTCACACAAAGTACCTGTTTAAAGTTGCCACTTCGCCTTTGCTCCCAATCCATCATGTCATGGAAAATAGGAATCATTACATTCCTCAGGTCTGGCTGAGGGATCAAGGTCACTTCCAGGAAGGGGCCAATCAATGCTGGAATAAAGTGTAGCTTGTGTTCCCCTAAAGTGAAAACAAACATAAACTTGAACGTGAATTGGGTATCCTGTGAGTTATCAAGCAATCCAAATGCTATCTGAAGAATGAAAAAGTAGCATTCTAAATGTCTACAGATTGTTTTTTTAAAAAATCATGTCCGCCACAGCATGGGCAATTTTGTAAGCCCAAAAAGGGAAAGCTATAGACAATACAAGAATATAAGGCCAACATAATTTATCAGATTTTGTTATGCAATACTGAGTTCAGAAGTGACAGTGGGTTAGCTGTATGCGAAGTTAATCCTTCAGCGAAAGAACAAAGACAGACAAAGCACTCTCTAGGCATTTCATTTATATTTCACAGGAATAATTTGGTTTCTAAGCTCTACATCCTTGTGTTTACAAAATGGTTAACTGTCTGATATTTTGCGCTCATCAGAAAGAGCTAAGTACTTTGATTTTTACCTATCTTTAGTTTTGCAAGTATAGAAATGGAAATATGTGTTTCAATTGCAGGAAAAGGAAGATAGGACTCAGCTGTTCTCAAAACAACTTGCTAGAAAATCACTGCTAAAACATCTTCTATTATCTCACCACATTCCACCTAACAGAAAATTAAGTTCTTGTCAGAAAAAGCTAGAAATGGCATACAGTAAACACTGACCATGCAGTTTCAGTTTTCCACAAGTAAGACTTCTGACATCCTCAAAATTAAGGGATTATGAATCAGGATGCATTGATTTTCCAAGCTAGGAATTAATTTACGTCCAGCCTACCTCTGGATATTCCAGGGGGCATTCACCCTTGCTTGCTGCTCTGTTCAGTGTCTGAGTTTGTGCAAAGGAAAACAAGAACTCCCTTTTCTGGAAACATCTTAGAATGCTTATCCATATGAAAGCAAGGTGATTGCACAAGGATCAAGGCTTACGATGACTCTTACTGCTACAAGAATTGTAAAATGCTGACTAGCATGACACCAATTAAAATAAATAGCCTGACTATAGTATTTAATTGGACACATTACCAGATGAGCTCCATATTACATCCCACAAAACTTGCCCCTACTCAAAGCCATCATTTGCCTGCATCCCAAGTTTCCATTCAGCAGAAAACAACATGAGTGGGGCAGTGATGCACACTAAGGTGTGCGTGCAGGAAGGAGATGGGACCTGGGAGTGGATCCTTGATACACCAGTTTTGAAATAATGCACCCATAATGCATCCATGTAATTTAGAGGTATGTCTTAGTGAGTAAGCAATACTAAATATCGTAAATAAGTAAAATATGCTACTTATCAGATGTTAACAAGATATCAGTAAGAAAATATTTCTTATTTTGAACATGTCTCTCTCTAGTACAGGCTGATCTGAAAGACCAGTTTTTTGCAACTACATATCTTGCTGGGGAAAAGACTGATAGAACTGAAATGACAGTATCTCAGAAATCACATCATCAGAAATCTCATTATCAGATGATGCTTTCTATATCTTTTACAAGCCCTGTGATGAAGCGAATATTGAATAACTGAAATACAAAGATGACAAACGTAGTGTCCAAATCTTCTACTCACTTTTTATTTTTTTCTCAAACAACGTTCAGCTGCATTTCTCTGACACACATACTTTCAAAGAGTTTGCACAGTTATTGCTTAAAAATATAAATATGTTCCTAAGTTAATATTCAAGCATGTATTTTTTCTGTGTTGTCCAATGTGTCATTTATACATTAGTCACTGACTTGTTTATGCTTTTATATTTTAGTGCAACTAAGATTTCAGTGAAGACTTGATGCAAATTCAGCATCTCAGGAGAGCTTCAGAATTAAAATATGTCTTGTCCTTCAACTATTTGACTAGAGGACTAAAAATAAGAACATAAGTATATCTCAAGGCATAATAATTCTGCCCAAAAAGAGTAGTACTCTCTTTCTTAATTTTCTCCAATGTTATTCTCTCAGTTCTCTGTGAAGAAATAGGGAGAGGTCAGCTACAGTATCAAGGCTTAGAAAGCTGAGTTTAGCTATAAAGAAGGAACTACAGATGACAAGCTTTTTCCTAAACTTGAATCAAGACTTCATGTCTTGAACGTAATTATCAATAACTCCTCTATCACTAGGAAATATATATAATAGGTGCAGAACAAATAATTTGCTTTCATTTTATGAGTTACTGATGATATGTTTAATCACTTACCTAAATTTTGCCACATACTGAAGATTTCACATCCCATCGTTACCCGCATGTCACCATATCTGCAGTGTATTAAAAAATAAAGCAAGAAAGTGAAAGATAATTTAAGAAAATCAAGTTTCATATGCCAGTCTGTGACATTTTTAAATGAAATGTCTCATTCGTAGTCCACAAAAAACAACTTTGAAAGTGCTGGTTTCTCCCAAGTTTTTGCTTTTTGATTTTACCCAGCTAAAACTGGATTCCTAAACTCAGGTTTATTTGAAATATTGTCAAAATGCTACACATCAGTAATACAGCTGTGAAGCAAAACTTATATTTTGCCGTAGCATGCTCCAGTTCTCTCTCTGAGAACAAAGTTTTGCTCTAACTTAAAGAAATACAGTTAATTCATACAGACAATAGTGCAGTGCCTGGAAGAAACACCTGAACAAGTGTGAGTTGACTTATGCATTAACTAGCAATGAGTGGCTGTTTTGTTTCCAGTGTCTGAACCAGTTCAGGCAATCATATGAAGGCTATTGGCTCTGAAGACCTGTACAAAGGGCCAGAACCAACTCTTGTTCTAGTCGGTGGACATACTGATATGTTTTTCTTTTGGTGGGCCCTCTTGCAACCTCCAATGTCTTGTGTTTTGAGGAATTTTAAATGTTACAGTTTTCTACAAGCTGATAGCAATACTTACTTTTCTAAAACCTTTTTCTTCTTGGAAGGTGTGAACATCTCCAGTTGCAGACATAACTGGTTTATAAAAATGACAGCAAGAAAAAAGTAGGAATCCCATATCTACAATAAGCATATGGCATGTGGTTATTTCATTTTCTCAATACCACAATTTATGACCACTCAAGATGCAAAATTTCAAATCACAGCCCTTGTTTTAGTCACAACTAATAAATTACTCAAACTGCTTTTGGCTAAATTTCTTTGACTCCAAATATACTTTTCACCAACACCAAAATGTTCAGCAGAAATACATCTATTTAGGTGTCCTACATCTCTAAATGTAAAAGTTTCAAAGTTACAGATGGGGTTTTTTCATCCTTCCAAATCAGAGAGCCTTACTTTTGGAAACTTTCTTTTAGGTATATTTAAATAGCAAACTACAAAAATTAAGCCTTTAAGTCCAAAACCCAAAAAATTATGACACCTCAAAAGCTGCCACATAACAGGACTGACATGCTCTGTCCATCACACTTTATAATACTATTTGCAAGTCTCACTTGCTGCAGCCTTCACCGGACAAAACCGAAGCCAGGTTTTGTCAACATATTGCAAATATACAGATGTTTCGTGCTCATGCTTCATGAATTAGATGTTGAATATTCTACTTAGACATAAAATTAAAGATAAAATGAAATACTAATTATTATAACAACTCAATTATAGATGCTCCATGACAAGAAGTGTAGAGGGAGCCCTATTCCAGACTCTGCAGTTCAGCAGGACAGCAATAACATTGCTACTCAAGTTTAAGGAACATAGAGGCCTTGTTCTACATGCAATTCTTTTATCAGTTTTAGCCTCTCAACTTAGGGAAATTCATAAAGAATAGGCTTCCTCATGTTCAGTTAAGAAGATAAATCTGCATTCCTGCCAATCTATCTAACAGAAATCTGGCTTTTCAGAGAAGGATCCACAACCCTGATGGAAGTCAACAGGAGCTCACTGTCTTCTCTAGCAAGGAAATTCTGCACTTTTCATGATGCAGCAGTTGAACTAACATCTCTTGGTTAGGCAGAATATTTATTCAGGTTTGTTTCCATGGAAATGTGTCTTTTCAGACACATTCCTTGATCTTCTCATCTGAATCCTAAAAGCATAATCTGTAATTCACCATTTATCAGAAATGCAATATCTCACTATATGAGGTACTCACTAACATCTTTAGCTACATTCACCATGAAGTGTCAGCATGTTAATTGGTCTTGAGAGAAATTACAAAAATATCAATCTGCATTTTATATAAATTTGCATTGATTAAAAAATGAATTTTTTTTTCTTTCTGTAATACCTAAAAAATAACAGCTAAATAATTTCATTAGTTTTTATGATCCAAAAAATTGCTATGCAAAAATCCTAAATAAGTAGTCTAACAAAGAGGCTCAAATAAAAAGACAAAAAATAAGAAGAAATTTTAAAAAACCTCACCGCACTCATTTTTAAGATAGTCCTGTTTTTAAGAAAAAACATCTCTGAGTGCTTGAAATTACTGATTTAGTACATGTTCTAGCTATTTAGACGCTGGAACTAAGTTTAGTAACCAGCAAGCCACAGGATGAGGTAGCAGCTATTGCATCTATCATTTACTCTACCTTGTAATCAAAGTTTTCATTTAAGAAGTTTTTACGAAGGGCATCCGAAAGGTACAAGACTGTAGTAATGATCACACTGAGGAGAAAAGAATGAAAAAGACAAGAGTTTTCATTAAGTGGAAATTCATATTTAATAATCAAAGCCAGACAATTTTCCAACGAAGAAACAGATGTAGCATGTCTGGTGGCATTAAATACTACATTTTCAACAAATCATATAAATACGTGACTTAACAGCACCTATTGACAGAAAACATGCACATTAAGAAAAATAAGGTGTGCTGTAAGAATGTGCACTGAAAATAGACATTCTATATAGAAGAATATAATTGATTAAGATCAATCATAAACTTTGTTCTGCAAATAATTATGACATTAGATTTATTACACACCTTGTCTTAACAGCATTAATACACACAGTTGTACAATTTGTTTTCAGCTTTCTTGGTACTGAAAGTATGTGCATATAGATTGTAAATATAAAATATCTAGTAAATACCAATATTCAACATTGACACCCCTATGGACAAAAAGTCTTTTTAACGACAACAAACTGCATGAGCTCTGAGAGAAGGATCTGCTTCTAAAGATCTCTAAGCTGTATGTTGTAAATAGTCATACATTACCCTACATTTACACCTGCCTGAATTATAATAATCTATTTTAAATAAATATATATGACCAAGATCCTTTCACAGTGGTTGTCACCAAATATCAGTGATGGCTTTGTTCATTGTAGCAATCAACTTTGGTAATCTACAGAAATAGAGCATTCTTTGAGATTATTTAAATACACCTAATTTCAATGATTCAACTTACACTAACCTCTGCAGCACTCTTGTCTGCCAATATATTTAGTCAAACTAAAAATCCATATAAAGCATTAAATTCTTTTTGAAAACAGTCAGAAGTGAATACTTACAGACAGAAAAAAAGATAAACATAGAATGATCTTTTTGCTCTTATATATTTTACAACAATCAACTGTTTAAAGATCTTCTGAGAAAAAGGTTATATCTACACATTTCATTTAATTACCATCTGTCTATTATTAATACATTTAGTTCTTCTTTGAACATAGTTCTTGACCTGCATGCTGTTATATTGCTAAAATTTCTTTTCCTTTCTTTACTTTGGACATAATTTTTTTTACTATTTTTTGCAATGCATTCAAGACAAAAAAATTGTTAAGTATAATAACAGCAATATATATATTTCAAGGTTATAGTATTTTTCATTTTTACAACTCTGGAGAATTAAATGTTAGCCAGCCCACCTAGGAGATAAACTGTATTTTTCTTCTGGCACTTTTGACAGTTTTCATGCTTATAAATAAAAACTGGCTATGTATAATTTAACATAATAGTAGTTCAAATGTTTGCTTCCATCCTTCTACTTTTAAAATTATTGTTCCTGCCAAACTTTACCTTCTTGTTTGATGTGCCTGAACACCTGTAACAGCCAGTTCTGAGACTGTTTTTAGAATAGTGCTTGAGTCTCAAGTTTCATTTATTCCTATTCCATTGATCAAGTGTCATTTTCATACATATTATTTTCTCAACAATTACACTGTAACTTTTCTATCCAAGTAGTGTTCCATGCTTAGCACTCATCTGGAAGCTAATCCCACTTTTTCACCAATGGAGAGTTACAGCCTGTGTACAGCACTTGCTGTTGCAGCATGGAACACAAAGTGAAACGTTAGCAAAATGCAGTACAAGCAAAGTTAATAACCGAGGCATGGATAAGGACAGAGCCCTGTCATTCTTGTTGTTGTGCATGATTTAATTTAAAGCCCATATGCTTCACAAAATGGAAATAGTTTGTATATTTCAGGATGACATTCTGGTAGAATAAGTCAGTTCATCAGAATTATTGCTATGTAAAATTTCCACCTAAGTCCAAAGTAATAAATCCCTGAAAAATTGTACTCAAGAGAAAATTCCACAAGATCTGTAACCATACTGCCAAGTTTACATTACATAGTTCTATTTATGTCTGAGACAATTCCTTTCTTGCTACATTCCTTCCAATGGCAGGTGAAACTGAAGAGAAAGATCTGCTTCAACTCTTATGAGGAGGTGAATAACGTAGACATCTTAAATGTAACTTTTAGAATATTTTTTGAAGATTTTTCCTGACATAACAGCATAATTGCAATGCAAGTATTTCTTCCTATAGGGAACTTAGCTCAGGTTTCATTAATTTGAAACCATTAATTTGGTAAGCCAAAGATATGATATGGATTAGTTGATAAAATGTGGGTCTCTAACATGAGAGGCTATGTTGTAGATAAAAAAACCTCGAAACACCAGATGCAACACACAAGGTTGAAGACATTGTTTTTGACCCACAATCTATTATTCTGAATTTAAAATCAGGTAGAACAGAAAACAAGCTAAGGTTGGGGATGCTTATATATAAAAAAATCAAAAATGCACAAGACAGAGGCAGCAGCCATAAGACAGCTGCCTGATCTGGTACAGTATTCACATTCCAAGCTGATTCCCAGCCAGCGATTTCCAAACTACAACAACATTCATCTGAAATCCATCTGAGTATCAAACTATAAACTACTGAGTTTGTGACAAGACTTGCTTTTCTTCTTCTTACCACCTGCCACATATTTGTTCAGAATGCCTGTTTTACAGGAGAAAAACCTCTGCTTTTAGCTACTAAGTTATGCTGGACTTATGCACACGATGCTAACTCAATGTCTGGTAAGGCCATTGTTGATGGAGTGGCTTTTCCATCAAATTTTCAGAGCAAACCTTTCTGCAATAAGCTCTTTGAAAAATCCAGGAGTTCAACAACTGTTTACTGCCTGGGCTATGCTCTGGCAACTTGGCCTTTTCCTGGGCAGCCAGTGGTAGAAAATGAAAGCCTTCCTTTTCCATTCTGATATAGGAAAAATGGATAACATTAGCTTCTCATTCCACTCTTTGCTATTTCAGAGTAAAATATTCCCAAACACAGAGGTATTTGAACAGGAAAAAAATTTCTTTCATATTTCATAAATAAATGAAATAAACCTTGAATCACATATATGTGTACGTATCTATTGTTATATGTTTATGAGCTTATTTATCCATGCGTGCCTATGTATATATATGTTTTTTGTGAAGGACTGAATGCCAGGTTCAGTTGCTAGCAACATTTTGTATCACATAAAACCAAAAAAGTTGTTAGCAACACTATGTATTACATAAAAGCAAGAATTTTTGTTCATTGTAGGAGTCTCAGACTCCCACACCATGGGAGCTAACAGGATTCTTCAGAGCAGCCATAATGATAACATTAATGCTGATTTGATGTCTTTCTTTACTGTGTATCCCATTTGAGTTACTTGTATAATAATAATAATAATAGTAATAGTAATAATAATAATAATAATAATGCATTTCAGCCATTCCTGAATTTGATAACCAAAATGATTCTCTACTTAAAGTCCTTATGCCCAACTGTCAGTAGATACATTTGAAATTTCAGTGTAAGCAACATATCATGTAAACCTTACTTTACAGATCATTTGTTTTACTATAAATAATACTATACATACACCTATTTTGTATGCTTATAATATTCAAATTGAGGATTGGATGACCTAGCATCTCTACCATTAAGCAGAATGCTGAAAGGATTTACATAGTTAATTACACAGAGATCTTGAAAATTAAAGCTTCTTGCATACCAAGAGCAGCAGAAAATTAGTTCTTTGTTCAATAATACATAAGCATAGTATGTTATGAATATCATACATTTGCTCAGCAAGTAATTGAAACTCCGTTGCTCTCCAAGTCCCTCCTCAGCTGCTAATAACATACGTGAAGTTCAGCTGAGTCTGTTAACTGCTCTCAAAAGACGCCAGGCAATTAAAGTATTAGACAAATCATTCTTTTCCTAACCTTAAGGTAACTGAAGCCAGTGACCATTACACAGTGATTTCCAGTTGAGACTGTGAAGGTCTTCTCCAGAAGCTTTAATTTTAGTCAGGCATATTTTGCTATAAAATTTAGTATTTCTCTCTGGCGCTAGGCAACTGATTCAGACATCTTCCTATATTATGTGGTGCTCCTTTGCAGTTACCAATAGAAGCTAGATACTACCTAGTTGATGTATAAAGAAAGTCTACTCCTAGAATGAAAGAAATTAAAATTATATTTTCCACAGTATACATAAAGCCATATTTGTCACTAACATCCATGTTAGAAATATTAAATGACCATAAGTAATTATTTTGCTTTCCTGCATGCATGCTGATTAGCTCATGACAGATATTACATGGTTATGAAGCTTTGGTTATTTCTGTCCCATTGCCCAACTGTTAGAAGCTAAGTATGTTTTTCCATGTTCTCCGTCCATTACAGAATACAATTAAAAAATCTATTTCACTGCTTCAGTGCTAAGTTTGCCTTTTTTAGAAGTCAATTGGCAGTTTATAATGCTAGCCATTAATACTTTCACACATTGGGCATCGGAACATTCAGAACTACAGATTCTACATGTGTCATCATGAAACATCTTAGTTTCTGGATAGTTACAGATTTGCCTTCTTGAGCTCATAGTATCTTCTGGTTTTGGTGGGTTTTTTTAAATTTCCCAGACAGCATCCAAGTATCACATGCTACACAATTACTGAAAACACTGCAACTAGAAAGAAAGAAAAAAAAAAAAAAAACAGGAGCCAGGGGGCAGCAATATTTTTATATGTAAGTATCATATATTGTAAGAATTATGGCATTTTAAGACTCAGAAATATTTCAGGTAAATGTGGCACTGAATAGATAAATAAGAGAAAAAAAGTGATTTCTCCCCAAGGAAAAGCTTATATTTAATTATATCCTTGCTAGGACTTATTTCTTCCCTAGGCTCAGACAGACTAAATCTCTCTTCCTGTTAATATCAGACAGTTTGAATTTTTATATCACTCTAGGGACAGGGAGAGAAAACCAGTGCTGCTGTTGATGTGACTGCAGCGATGGGTGAAGCTTCCATGACACAGACACTGCCTTCAGGTGAGCTATAGTCTCTCGAGTGAAAGGCCAGACAGGTGAGAAGGTGGCCATCGGACACAGGAAATATGGCACTTGGTTTATTCCTGGGAAGCAGAAGTTGAAAAGACCCAGACTGTTATTGGATCACTTAATTCTGCTCTTAAAAAGATGGGCTAGACCTTCTAGCTTTTTCTTTTAGACATGAATGGAGCAGAGAGTTGAAAAA
Organism: Eulacestoma nigropectus; assembly: GCA_013397775.1. Taxonomy (NCBI): domain Eukaryota; kingdom Metazoa; phylum Chordata; class Aves; order Passeriformes; genus Eulacestoma; species Eulacestoma nigropectus. Next base: position 98,067 of record VZTE01000198.1, read on the forward strand.
GTTTTGCCTTCAATTCTGAAGAGTCTCAGATCCCTGGAAGTGCTCTGGCTGATCAAGTGAAGTTCAGGAAGAACAGCTCACTTCTCTCTCTGGGGCAGGCAGTGCCCTAATTTCACATCCTGCCTCTAGGCTCTTTCCTTTGCATTTAAAGATTCTGGGCTGGAACAATTCTAGCAAAGCTACAGCTCTGTGCTTTTGAATGCCTTGAGAAGCTGAAGGAAGACAGTCACTGCCATTGCAGTGAGGGACACAAGGTAAAGGAAGAAGCTCCCATTCAGAAACAGCTCTAGAAGAACTAGCTCTCTGCAGCTGAGGAGAGAACAGAAGTGGATTTGCCTTTCTGCTGCCTCAAAAAGGAACAGAATAGGAACATAGGAATAATGAGGTTTCAGCTTTCACCACACATTTAAGCACACCTGGTCAACAGCCTGTTCCATAGCAAACTAACACTTCCTCCACATAGGAACAAATTCCTAGACAAGCAATTATTAAAAGCTGAATTGGTAAAAATGTGCTTATAATCTCGCTTGCAGAAGCGCTTATGCAATTGTGTGCTATCAGGATCAGTTAGCTGGGCTGATGAACACCTTGTGGCCAATTCCCACCAGCTTCTGCCTATCTTCTTTTCCTGATAGAACTGGGCATAGAATCACCTCCTAGATGGTCAGAAACAACATGATTAATAAAGGGAGACGTGTGATGGTTACTAAAACACTGGTGAAGAAAAGTGCTCCTTTTGCAGAACTTTCTATCATCTGAACATCACCAGCCATGTAACACGTGCCAAGGTCGCTCCTAAACCTTAGTTCTGTACATGTCAGCTGCTGCAAAGCCATCTGCCAAGCCAGCTGTTACTGGAATATATAACAATTTCTTAGATTATTTATTTTGTCTAAAAGTTTCTATGTTTTTTCCCTCTTTCTTGTGTTTCACAGTTTATTTCTTAAGCATGTTTACCAGATAGAAGCTGGTATCAGTCATATCTTATTTAATATACACAGAAACAAATGATCATATCCATTCTCTAATTAGTAACTTTTTTTTTTCTGGAATTCAAACTTGGCAAGATTAGCAACACTTAGGTAATAAAATCAACATAAAATGTTAATTTTTTCACGTCATGACAAAGTTTGTACAAATACAATTATGCTTGCATATCCACACACACATATATAACAAATACAGATAATAAACACAAGTGTTGTTAAATTTAATTGTACCAATATGACTGCCACTAGTAGTATGTACAGCACCACAAATTTAAATTCTCCTTGAAGCCAGCAGGTACAATGCAGACTAAAACTGAATTTTAATCAGGCATTGCAATACATACCATGAAAGTTTAAGTCAAACCTACACTCTGGATTCCTAGGTCTGCCCAACACAACACCCCTACTCTGCTGACACTGTTTGTATAACTGTGCTGATCGTTCAGCTGGTTTATCTGATCTAAAGCTAAGACTGCAAAAAGGATATGTGGTGATGGAGGTGAAATAAAACTCAATAGTTTCAGACCTGTCATAATTACTCAGAAATGCTGGGAACCTGTTTTCTTCAAAAACAAGGCCTGAGCAGTGCTTAGAGCCTTACATGACTGTTGCCTGTGCTGTGCCTCATTTCCTGATTTGAGATTTTTAATTTGTGACTTTTCTGACAAACACTAAATGAACAAACATGCAAAAACATCATTAACGATATTACAGTTAATAATTTCTTCTTGAGAGCAAACAGATCTTTACCAACTCAGAATTTCAAGAAACAGATTTGAAAAGAAGTTCCTTAGAGACTTGTCATTTTTACTTGGAAAACAAAGCTGTTGATGCTTTGCAGCTTTATTCTGTAAAAGTGTTTCTGAGTTTCCAGTTATACTAAACTATTCCAGTGCTTACTAAAATACAGAACAGAAAGAGGTACAAATTATATTATAAATTTGTAGTAGAAAAGAAGTCCAGAGATTTGAAATCTTAAATTAAAAAGAAGAAAACCTGCAGCCAGCATTATAAAAAATACATTAAATTTTTATTACATACATCATATAACTTTATTTTTATCGTGATCTGTGCATACTACCCGTACTTTTTAATAACATTAAAAATGCCTTACTTGTTTGCAACCAAACGCATCACTGTCCAATCTTTTGGAAACATCTCTGGTCGTATTAGTATCCGAAATACTGTGAAAATCTGCAGCAGGAAATCCTATGGAAAGAAAAGAAGTAGTCGTATGTCGTTGCTGCTTTAAAAAGAGCAGTGAGCTTTAAAAATATTTTAATCAGAGAGAAGAAAATCATTATAGAAATAGCAGAATTGCACTTATTTTCACCATAGATACACCTCTGAATACTTTTTTTATTACTTCCCAAGAATTTTCAAATAGTGATTTAATCCTTTCTTCTTAAAATGATGAAAATAATGTAATGTGCCATTTGATTGACAGCAATGCATAAAAGAAATGTCAAAGATGCATTTGGTTTCCACCCATACACTTCCACAAATGCGATGTCGAGAACAATTTGCAAATCAAAAAAGCACTTTACAAACACCAGAGAGTTCAGAATATCTCCTTAATCATGCCAGGCTTTCATCACTTTCGAGATTTATTCTAAAAGTGGCATTATTTGGTGGGATAGAGAGAGAGTGTAAGGACAATTTTATCACTGAATTGACAAAGATCAGTGACTCCAATAGAGATGGCCAGGCCCCATAACTGGTAGTGCAGCTGGCTGGCTGTGTGCAGGTCACTTTAACATTCTGCCTCATTTGCTTAATCTAAAAAAACAGTCAACACCTGTGAGCTACTTTGAACGTAGAAAGTACTACTTGAAAGCTTTTAGCATTATCATCTCCTATGTCATTTACCTCACTAATAAATAACTAAACTAGTCCTCTCAGCACATTTTGTTTAGTTTTTCTTTTCACAAATAAAACTAACAACAAGGTACCATCTTGATTATGTATAGTACTGCCAGTATTCTTTTAGTATAAAAATGGAGCTTTTGACAACATGAAGAGCATGAGGCAAGTGATATAAACACAGCTAACAGAATCAGTGCAGTACCTGACCTTGAAATGTTTGGTATTCATTCTGCCCACAACACTTGTAGAGAGTTACCCCAAAACACAGATGAGATGAAGATACAAATAATTTTGAACACCAAAATACATTCTCAAGTGCATTTATCGAAGTGTAGGTGACAAGCATTGCACAACAGATGACTTTCATTAGAGAATCACTGTAAAGAGGGACAAATACAAGCACTGGGTAAGGCAGATGAGATCCCCACACCCACCCACCAGAGAAGATTACATAAAAGAGACAACCTGTTTTCTGAGCAAGATGCCAAGAAATTACTTGTATTAAATAGTATAAAAATGATACTCATTGCAGATAACATACTGTCTGAATGCATGTGACCAGCTTTACAGATAAACAAGTACCTACCTCTATGAGCAACACATTTATTCCAGGCCATTTTTCTATAGCTTTGCACCTTGTACTTAAGTGCCTTTTTATTTTGCAGAGGTTACCTCCCTTCCCTGCAGTAATCCCACAGCTCTGTGCCATAATCCCAACAACATGGCAATGCCTTGAATGTTGCTGCATATCGCCTCACAATAATGTCCCAAATTCTTCCATATTCCCTTTTTATCTTGTCTGTAGTCCAGACACAATACATGTTGCTTCCATTAGGGATCTAACCAGCGGACTGCTGAACTGAAGAGGCCAAATGGCTGTTATTGGCAAACCACAAAACCATGCAGTGGTTTGAAGATTTAAAACCCAAGGCCTGTGTAAGGTATAAACTTAGTGCCTTTGAGATAGCTTGTTCAAAAGTCATCAAGAATAACAGTCAGAAAGGAAGATCACATTAACTTCATTTCTTTGTGTAACTAGGCTAGAATCAGAATACATCTTTTATTCTGTGCAAACTTTAAAACGAAGCAAACGTAGACATTGCCATTAAATTTTGAATCATTAATACCAGGCTAATTATTTCTAATTTTCACAGAAAAAATAGAAATTTGTGTCATCAGTGTAGTGATATTAGATGCAAAACATAGATTTAGCAACAGATTTTAACATTTAAAAAACATTTTTGCCAGCAATATAAGTGAACTAACATTTGGTTGGTTGAGTACAGATAGAATGAATGTCTCGTATGTCTTCTATCTTAAGAGACAAAAAGGCAGTAATTTTGTCCTTTTATATACTCTAAATACCATCTCTTAATATTCCTACCTAGTGTGCATAAGGTCTAGTAGTATCTGTAAGATAATACTAGATAGTACTATAATGTCTAGTACTAATTCACACCACTTAACTTCACACCTGAAGGAAGAGGTGCCATCCAGAGGGACCTGGACAAGCTCAAGAAGCAGGCTGGTGGGAATCTCATAAGGTTCAACAAGGCCAAGTGCAAGGTGCTGCAGCTGGGTCAGGGCAGCCCCCTGTATCAACACAGGCTGAGGGATGAACAGATCCAGAGCAGCCCTGCCAAGAAGGATTTGGAGTGCATGAGAGGCTGGACATGAGCAGGCAAAGTGCCCTCCCAGCCCAGAAAGCCAATTGTATCCCGGGCTGCATCAAAAGAAGTGTGGCCAGCTGGTCAAGGGAAGGGATTCTGCCCCATCTCCACTCTGGTGAGACCCCACCTGGATTGCTGCATCCAGCTCTGGGGCCCCATCACAGGAAGGACAGGGACCAGTTGGAGAGAATCCAAATGAGGCTACCAAGACGGTTAGAGGAATGGAGGACCTTTCCTGTGAGGAAAGGCTGGAAGAATTGGGATTGTTCAGCTTGGAAAAGAGGAAGCTGCAGGGTGACTTAATTGAAGCCCCTCCAGTATCTGAAAGGAGCCTGGCAAGAAAGATGGGGTGAGACTATTTAAAAGGGCATATAGTGACAGGACAAGGGGGAATGGCTTCCAACTGAAAGAGACTAAGTTTAGCTTAAATATTAGGAAAAAAGTCTTTATTGTGAGGATAGTAAGGCACTGGGACAGACTGCCCACAGACATTGTAGAAGCCCCATCCCTGGAAGTGTTCAAGGCCAGTCTGGATGGAGCTCTGAGCAACGTGGTCTAGTGGACAGTGTCCCTGCCCGATCTTTAGGTTTCCTTCCAACCCAATCCATTCTATCATTCTATGATTAAATAATATAATATCACAGTTTAGTTTTCTTTGAGCAGCAGTATTTGCTCAATGAAATTTTCAAACTGTGATTAAGTGAGAAGCACAGCCTTCTGAAGGACTGAAAACCATGCATTCATTTAACCAAAAACTGACTTGGAATTTCTTTGCATATTTCTCAATATGCATATAAAATCCTCTGCAAAGCAGATCAGACTCTTCACTGGACCTCTTGGGGTACATCTATAAAGCATTTTAATTTGGGTCAACAGTCCACTTTGAAGCTAATTGCTTGATGTTCCATTGCTCTGATCCACGCTGCAGGGTTATCAGGCTACTTGGTATCAAGGTTTTGTAGAGCATCCAGAGTGCCAAATGCCAGTAAGAAAGAGGATGGTTTCACAGTGAACTGTCACTTCCTGGGTAACTCATCCATCCCTTCGCCAGCTCCTTTCCCAGATCTTCTTTGCTTCACTGCTTTCTTAATCTACATCAGAAGCCACCTAAATGAGTGACTTTAGGACTATCCCTCTGCCCCAGCACTCATCCTTTCAGAAGTCCCACATGTGAGTGGATGTCCCTGCATAGCAGAAGAAGGATGGTGGCTAGAACTGAGCTTCTCCACCAGAGACATTTTCCCTGCCCATGGCCTTCACACTATGTCCCAGAGGCCATTAGAGATCAGTGGAATAATCTGCACTTGGTATTAGGGTTTGGCATCCACCTTACTCCACTCAGGCTCCTTGAGCTGGAAGAGAGGGATGACAAAACTAGCAAGGTTTACACCCAGCCCTATGAAATATTATCTTTTCCTTCATCAAATCTCTATTCTGTCACATTACGTAGGGTACACTGCCAACGAATAAAAACTAGGCCTTCTGGTAGGTGCTTATTTGTTTTGTCTTCTTTTAATCTATTAATTAAAAACCCCACACATATTGATCAAAGCCACCTGGCTGTGGTCAAATCTGCATTGTGCTAACATATACTGTTTCTTGCATTCATTTTCCCACTGATCTCCTCCTATTTATAACTTCCACTGTTACCTTTTGTCATAAATTATATTTAAGCTTTTTCACAGCAGCAAATATCCGCCTACAAAAGTACCTCTGTCTATAAATTGCTGTAAAAGATATTTACTAGTAGTAGAAAGCATTTTGTGGTAAGCAAAAAGAGCATACCTTTAAAATAATATAGAAAGATAAAAGGAAGCATTTAAAACTACTGTCTTGTTAAAGTCAGGGTTTCAAAAAGTGAGTGAAGTATAGTGCCTGGTTCTACCACACAGCCATGAAACCCCTGTCAGTTCTTTTATACTTCATTTGCATGTTTTCAAATAAAAAACGTTTTTCCTATCTTCTGCTTTGAGTGGAAAAAACCTCTCTTAAAAAACTGACAAAACAGTCACCATGTCAATTACTTAAGATAAATATATTTACAAAATAGAGGGAATATTTCCATAAGCAACCACTTGTTTAAGGCATCACTCAGATGCATGTCATATAAATATGTGTACATGTCATTCCTTCAAAGTCTCCATTTTGCTTTTCTTTGTTTAACAAGCTGGAAACAGTAAGTTTGGTACAGACTGCTAAAAAAAAAAAAAGAGCCGTAAAACCTTCTTTTCTTTTTTGCAAGTACTTTCATGAGTGAATTTTTGATTAGAGAAGTTGTTTGATGGGGGTACTTTTATTAACTGTATCACAAATGCTGTGCAAACATACATTCATGCAAGTACTGACATAGTCACCTTGAGAATTAGTCTGGAAGAAAGATGAAATGTCATGTGGTATCAGTGCCTAATCATTTAGTACAGATGGTGTGTTGGTGTTGTTGGTTCAACCTGTGACAGATGGTTAATTATAACCAGAGGTAGCTAAAGCAAAAAAGCAGAGCACAAAGCAATTCAAAGGCCTGGGTTACACTCAGGTAAGTCCCTTGTAAACCTCCTATCAGATCTGTAACTCGTAATGGGGCTTCAGGAAGACTCAACTCACTTTGATACCACTGACTGGAGGCAAAATGATCAGAAATACAGCAAGCTAATAGTAGTTACCACTAAAGTTTAAATCCCAACTAGCCACTAGATTAACTAAGGCTACTATTTCAGCTTCTAAAGCATCTCAGGGGAAAAAAGTCTTATCACTGATATTTACACCTTTTGAATTTTCATTTATCCATAGCGATATCATTTCCTAAGATATCTTAAAGCAAAGAAAATTTCACACTTGGTAATCAAAGCAGAAAAGTAAAAAGAGAAGTGGAAAGATGGTTTAGATAGCCTAGTCATACACAATCACCTCATGATTAACAGCAGTGTTGGTCTCACACACTAGCTCTCATCTTTCCCTCTTGCTCTCAGTGATATTTGATATTTCTAAGTGAGGGGAAAAAACAATATATTATTTAAGATTCAGAAAAGAAGGAATGCTGCATTAATGATGATCAGACTACTGCCACTGAATCACTGGTGGAACTGATGCTGATTCAATGAGATCTGAATGGAAATAAACTCTGGACTTGAGTTCTTAAGACCTCTGTTTTGATAGCTGATGGCACCAGCTACAGCTGCTTTCCATATGTCTCTGTGTAATAGTAGGGTATGTGCGTGGGGGGAATTTAAATGTGTCAAATCAAACACCATTCAAGCATTAATTCCAGAGATTTTTCATATTCTAGAAGGAAGAAAAGTCTGAATAAACTCAACACTGTATTTCACAGATATATCAAACAGAAATAAAGCCTGAAACCTCTAGGAATACCTGTTCAGAACTCGCATAAAAGGGAGAATATTTCCACTAAAAAATGCCTAGGTTCCACAATATTTATGAAAAATTGCCTAAGGATAGCAACTATTATAGGTGAAAACAGATGCTGTACTGCTCATATAAAAATTGTTCACCCTATACAACTCCTAGGTAGTGCTCTTGATTCATGATAACTTCTTACCAGCATTTTCTCTCTGTTACATTCTATATGACCATCTCACTCAAAGAAAAGGCACTCACAAATGGTATGCTCTCTTCAGCTCTAAGTAGCTATCAGGAATTTAAGTAAATCTGAAATTGCATCATGACTAGACTCCCCTTTTCAGGGCAGTACGTAAGTTTATCAAATGGTAATTAAGGAGTAACATCTAAAATATATTAACACATTAGGACATGATTACTGGCTGAATAATGTGCATAAATGATTACTCAAGATTTTTTGTGTGGATCAAATTTGGTACTTACAATTTTTTCAGGGTCCAGCAGAGTGGAAATCTTGGTGTATATCTTTATGCAGGATATCTGAACCTTTAAAAAAATTTTTTAATCCCTCCCCTCCTCCAAAAAGGAATTAAAAATGTTGTATCTCCACAAACCCAGTAACTCAATTAATGAAATTGATAGAAGTTGCCTTAAAAGAGCTCTGCAGCTACTCTTTTCTATGATCGAAATGAGCACACATTGTAAGTCTGACACACCCTCCTGCCAATGGACGTGCTGCACAGCTAAGAAAAATGAGGAGTTAGTTGATTATGCATTTCTCAAGCTGCATATTTGCTATTGCCATACATAATTTAATGAATGAAAAAAATAAACAAGTATAATAAGCCAAACATAAAAATCCCCAATTGCCTGACAGGAAGAATCAAACAAGAGCAGTGTAACCTTAGACTGACACCATCTTTAAAAGAGGTTTGGAGGCTAAGTTCACGGCTTTAAAGCAATTATATAGTTCCCTCCATCCATATTCTCTCTGCTGTCACTGTAGAAGCAGTAAGCCTTGCTGTGCTGTGAGTGGACCCGAATTCCCAAGAAAAGCTGTGCAATAGTTAGCTAATCTGTAAAACACATTGCATTTAAATACTGAAGTGATTCTTCAAAGCACAGGGGTATCTTAAAGGGAGATAAATCAAAAAGGGAAATAGAAAGGCCTAAACAAGTAGAAACACAATTCTGTTACTCACCCTCAGATCTTCCTTTGTGTTGAAGCTATCAAGAAGCTGTTGATAATGTCTGTCAGTCATTTGTCGCAAGAGTGATAATAAACAGGAGACAAATTCCCCCTGTTCAGATAAGCCAAGAGGAGAAATATTATAATGTTTTCTGCACTTGAGCTTAAACTGTTACATTATAAGCACTTCAAAATAATTAACAAATGCAAGGGAAATTAATCTACAATTAGGCTTCAGCTCCACATTTTGTGAAAATACATTGATTGCACTTCCTTCCCATTTAAGGAAATATTTTTCCCTAAATGGAGTTTACTTGCTTAGAAAAATCTATTTTAAATCAATCCAGCAGGGCTAAACCAGTAAAATTTTAATTTGTGATTTGTTTTCCTTGTATCTGTTTTTAAGCAAATTACTTAGATTGCTAAAATTACAACCTCTTTAGTCAATTCAGTTTTGAAGCAAATATAAACAAACATATTTTGCAACAATTCTGGGAAGAATGCTATTGTTTTCCTTTAGGGAATAAATTAATGGAATTAGCTGGGAATTTTTCAAAACATTCTGTCATCTCAAAAAACCAAGATTAATCAAAAAGAAAACTCATCTGTAGGACTGAAAAAACTTCTAAAATGTTCTGATCAGAAATTTCTTTGGGCTTACAGAAGAATTTCTCATTAAAAGAGCGGAGAACTGCACTGGGTACCTCCAATGACCAGTCAAACAACCAAGATATCATGGGAAGGAACAGGTTCTCCCATTCACCCTTTCCTGTCTGCTTATTCACAATTGTACTGGAAAGAAATACTGAATGGCATCAGACAGATCTGACTGCAGAATGGATGAGGACAGGAAAGAGCCAAAGGTCTGGTTTGCATCCCAGTGCTTAGAAAGAACAATTCTGAACTCTTACAAGCTTGCTAAAAAATGGGAAATATATTTCTCGCCTGTACTAGGAATGGAGAATTGAGACTGGGAGAACAGACAGGTGATAACAACACTTTAAAATGGTGTCTTTCATTAGTTTGCCAAGTCAAATTTTGGGAAGACTTCTCTCCATCTTTCACTAAAAACAGAAAATAAGATTAAAAAGAAGAAGTATGTTTTCACAGCAGTGGCTGTTCTGGATTTTACATTGGAAGGCCTAATTAATTTGTGATTATACCTGGTGCACTTGATCATGTGAGAGGTGATGGCTTTCTCTGGCAACATGGAGATAAAATAATAATAAGATTCTACACTGAAGTAATGATTTTAAATTTATTACCTTCCTTTGTTTTACAGTGAACATAGCATTCATAGAAACAGAATCACAATCTCAAAACAATATCCTAAGTCTACAAAATCTCTTAATATTCATGCTCTAGGCATAAACATCAAGGTTATAGCTGCTGTCTTGTAAATATCTGTATACCCAATTGCTAGCTTGAGTGACAAAATTCCTTTCCTGCCTAGGTATTTTAAGCACTCCTTTTTAGTCACCTTTCTTCTATGTTCCTACACTTGTTTCAACTTATACAGTAGTATATTAAAAATCACAACCTATTATAGAGAGCTGTACTACTATACTTGACAGACAGATTAGTGTTATAAAAGTATCAACTTTGGATAATTGTTAACTGACTTCTAAATATGAGCTTTTAATTTGAATGTAGGCAGCTATACGGGCTGATTTTTAAAATAGCAATGCAAATTGACCTTCATTTGTTGAACTCAACATAAAAAAGTATGTTGTAGGATTTCTGCCAGTGTTGGCCACAGATTAACTTTCAAATCATGCACAAAAGCAAATTCCACACACATAACAACCTTGATAAAAAACAATTAGGGTCCAATTCAAGTGTCAAAAGTCAAGCCAAGCAGCATACTAAAATCACTTAGGTAGATTCCTTAAATAATTTGTTGTGTCTTATTTAAGGAGCACAATTGTTAAAAAACATGGAGGTTTCAATTAAATTGAAGTTCATTTAGGTTCTGAGGGACTGAACTTTCAAGATCTGAAAACAATTAAAGTTCACTTTAATTGGACTGCTTTCTGCCAACTCTTTATATGCAAATGCATTTTTTTCTTACAGAAGTCCAAAGGTCTAATTCAGTGACAAACTAAAGCAGAAATTTCACCATTGCATTAAATTCCATGTTTGTCAATGCAACATCTGTAACACTGACACCCTGAAGCCATGTCTTCTTCACGCTCAGTTTAAAGCTTCACATCCTTCTTGCAGGTTACCATCTAACAAGACTGCTCACTGAAAATTAAATGGTTTCCAGGTATCAAAGCTACCTGAGATGTAAGAAATGGCAGAGTCATGGCAGCACAAAGCCCAGTGCTGCCTGATTTGATTTTTTAAGCTGTTTCTTTGTGAAGAAAAACAGTGACACATGGGCTTAGGACACCACACTGAGATGAGTTTGGGACTACTTCCACAAGGAAGACTATGTCTCGTTCAAAACTATGACAGAATTTTATCAAGTGTGCTCCCATGGTACATCTCACAAAGAATTTTTTATGACACATGCAGTTTGAAATAATGGTAACATACTGGAACAGACTCTACTGCTGTACTCAGAATGAGTACTTTATCATACATGCTCTACAAATAGTTCCAAGAATCTGGCTCCATGTGCTGCCAGAAGCCCATATTGCATGATATTTCTACATAAATGTATATAATTGCCTTATGCTGTGCTGTGAGTCACTTCCACATTAAGTATTCTTTGGGAGCCTGCAGTGACAATAACATGGCTTTTCTGATGCATAAAAGAGAATTTTGCAACTTGAAAGCACTTTCAGAGTCTAATTTTTCGATGGTGCAAAAGGACTAGGCTGTCATGGTGTTTAATGAAAACTTAATCTGCAAGCAAGGGGATATCTCATAAGAAACAAATAAGATCAGAGCTTTGCAACACTAGCGGTCTAACACTACCACTCTTTCTTCAGCTTAGATTTTCTTGTGGTGGCCTGATATGCCACACAGCATACATTTGTAATTTTGTAATTTAAAGAAAAAAAACCCCAAACGCCTCGATGTATATTGCTGTGGAATCACAGTGATTAAAGCATGATGTTATTTTATTACAGAGCTTGGTCAGCTCCATAAAACACTCCATATACAGTTTTCTCTCTGTGGGTCTAAAGGAAAAAAGAAAACAAGCAAAAAAACCCAAACAACACATTTTTTCTGCAGCTATTAAGTGCTTTTGAAATGTTTGATGGCAGAAGAAATTCTGGTTTGAAAAGCAACCATCTATTCATTAACAAAAACTGTTACAGTGTAAACACTGGACAATTAATTAATAAACCAAATGTATAATGAGATGGTAAATAACTCAGCATAGTATGTTTTCTGCACAAAATGCTAACCCCTCACATCTTATTGGGGTCACATCCCTGGCTGTCTTAGAAACAATTTGCTCTTGAAAAGCAAAGTAAAAATATTGCTGCAAACAAAGCAAAATAACACTCCATTTTATTTGATCAATGCTCATCACAGACTCTTCTGTAAATGCCTGTATTTCAACCTTCTAATTTCCATGAGTTGTTATAGCAGGTTCCCCAAAACATCATTTGCTAATCTTCTAAATCTATCCTGTATGCTCAGCTTCATGTGATAAAAGCTCAGATGCTCAGCCCAGAGAACAACAAAAAGCCTCTCAAGTAATAAATATAGATTAGTACAAGTTATCACAAATTCTGCAGGCATCTTTAGAGTTCTTTCACCATGAAAAAAATGTATGCATTTTAGGACCTGTTATTGATTGACACTCTTCTATTTTCAGGAATTCAAACTCAAATAGAGTTTCAGAAAGCTATTACATTGCCAACAAAAAGAACATACTGAAATAATTACTAACCTGAAAGTCTCAAAAGAAATGTTATCTCTTGTGCTTGTTTTTTTGCTTTGTTTTGGCTTTTTTTGTCACAATGTATAAATAAACTTAATGAAAAAAATTACTATTTCCACTAAAAATTAGTAGAATGCAGGAAAGGTTTTCATTGTCCTCGTCATTCTCTGTTTTATACACAAACTCTTAACACTGTGAACTACAATATAAAGACAACATATTCACAAATCTAGTAGTCCAACCAGAGACAACTGTGACCTATTTCACTGCAAGAACTTACAGTCACATCTTGAAACTGGAGGCGCATAGCAGAGCCTGATGGTTGTGGTCGGCTGGTGATCTCTAGTATGGTCCTTAAAAGAATATCTAGCAGACTGTTTACAATCACATCAATTTCTTCCAGGACTGATTTTTCCTTAAATAATAAATAAAACATTTAAGATTTTATAAAAGAAATATGACCACATGCATCATTCCTTTGATGTAGTTTTAGAAAAAAATTAGTTTCACTATGAATGCTATTGAAGAAACAAGGACTGTTCTCAAATTCAGATATTGTTTAATTCTCTTTGTTTTTTTCCTAACAGTTTTCCATTAATTACATCACTGCTTTTAATTGTCTTATATCCAGTTTTCTGCCAAAACCTATCATCACCTTCCCACCTGCAATACACCTGTCTAAGTGAGCTCTCATATGCAGCTTTCACAGATTAATTCACAACTACAAACATCAGAAATTGGCCCCGAAGTTTATCAACCAACAGCCAAGTGCAACCCCCCTTGCAATACTCATATCGATCTCTTTACCTATATCAGCCCTATGTCTTCTAAGGATATACAACCCACAACAGAAAATGCCCCTAAAGAAAGTAGACATTTCTTTCTTTCCAACACAACACTGAGGAAGTGTAAAAGCTTGTCAGAACACTATATGATACAATTAAAATACTCTTGCATGGAAAGAAAAGGATCATGAAAAAATCAAAATGACGTGTTTACGCAGATTCATTACACAGAGAACTCTCTAAAATGCTCTTGGGCAAGGTCCAGCTTGTGCCATTAAATGTCACTGAGCCATATAAAGAAGTTCAAGTGGATATGACATGGTGTTTACTCACTGAGCTGTTCTTCTTGATGAGACAAAATATGTTGCTAAGGATACGGGCACACATTATAAGGTCCTTCTGCTCTTGTAAATGCATGTGGAGATGATGTAAAACTACTGGAAGAAGAATGCATCGAGAATCTGGAAAAATGAAAGATTTCATGAGTAGGAGCTTCTCATAGAGTTATTTAATTTTAATACATATATAAAATGTGTCTTCAGTCCAAAACTATTTCTGATAAGCAGAAGCTTTTACTTCACAATCATAAACAAATGTTTGAAGAGTAAACAATATGCTAAAAGTCACAATGTTATATCATGGATGGAGAAAAACACCACTGTGTGGAATATACTACATGTAAAAGAAAATTTTAAGTATTTATTGAACTGTCATCCAAAAAAAAAAGAAAAAGTAGAACAGAAATACTTGTATTCAAAACAATGAAAAATCATGCTCTAATGTTCCTGCCATGTGACAGGATCCATTTATAAGCCAAGGTTACGACAGACTTCATCTGGAACTTATGTTATTCTACAAAGAAGTCCTACTTTATAGACCAGCAGCAGCCTTTTCAGATTTCTTTCAGAATTTTCAGTTTTCCAGATTCCTCACTCCTACTGAGTATGAGCAACTTAGGCTACTGATGTCTACAGAAAATAACTTGCCTTTCCACTATTTCATTTTCTAAATACAGCTCTTTGGTGCTATTTTCAGTCCTGAATGCTCTGAAAATTATGCAAGAACATCATTAACATGCTACTTATTTCTGCTTCTTTTTATTACAATTAAAGACAATATTAAATGAGAAGAACCCTAATACTTATACTTGTGATAACACTTTGAACACCTATTCACAACTTGATAAATGGGAAGGATTTTACCTGTTTTCATTTTATTGTTGTTTTAAAATCTTTTCCATAATTAAGAAATTATATTCTCATAGACATGTACTTGAATAATTTCCCCTATTAAAATTTTAATGATTATAAGCTGCATTATAGAAATACATTCATCTACTCAGTTCCTTTGTTCATTAATGCAATTATTTCCTAAAAATAGATTTGTCTAGCTGGAAGATTACTCCTTTAAAATAATTTTGCCAAGCAGGTATTGTTTGTGGATTACACTTTCTAGAAACACCATTTTTTCCCCTTCAATTATTTCCTCTATTTTTTTCATGAGGGAGAAGAAGATATATTTATGCTGAGATTTTATTTGTTTAATGTTTCTTTTGCTTACTGAAATACAACACTAATCTTGTTATGCTTTACTATTCCCTTGTTTTCATTGTCTAGTCATCTGTACAACACAAGACAAATCATATGGACAAGATAATTTTTACACATTATTTAAGTATATTCTTATTTTTGAAATAAAAGCTTGTCTGCTCTTTTTAAATGGGTGTTTCATGCTTATTATTTATTCTGGTGTTCCTCTGCATCTTCCTACTAAAGAAAATAATCAACAAAGGCTGTATGGCAGTAGGCAAAAGACCATCAATCAGTTGAAAACCAGTGGTATGGAAACCCAACAGTGGGCAATAAACAGCCTCTCTCCAGTAACTGGCTTATTTCTGCAAGTGCCTCAGTAGGTTTTCATCATGACTGGCCTGAGAGTTCCTATCTGCCTGTAGCATCACAAATGGGGGGAATTTTCTCAATGAAAACAAGGTAGCATTTTTTTTTTTCTCTACCTCAGAACCAGAAGCTTAGCTAAGTGTTGTCCCAGGTATTCTGAGATGTCAATTGTGCACAGCTGCCACTGACCCATCCACTGCAAGACTTCTAGGGTCAAAAGGAAAAGAGGCAGAGAAATGGCGAGTGTGCAGACCTGTGGTTAGGAAAGTGCCACCTTCTGATCCCCACTGCTAAATCTGCGTATTGAGTCCTGCTGGATGAAGAAACAGAGCTAATGCCTTCAGTTGAAGCAATAAAGCAGGGCTTTTATATTTTTATAAAAAAGACTTAACCCCTCGATTACAGGGGATGGCTCCTTTTCCCTGCTTTCTGTTAGGCCTTACACATATTGAATTCTTGACTATCTGGCAATCCATCATCAAGAGACAAGATGAAGAATTCACTGTGTAAATCAGTCTGTGATTCTGTGGTTAGGCTACTTTCCTGCAGGCAGTTGATAGAAAGCTCAGTCCTACCACCACTCAACTCCACAACTATCACAGAGCAGTAATAGTAGTTCTTTCACACACTTTGTGTATGAGCATTATTGTTTGGGCCACAGGTCCTCTCTTGCAGCTACAACTCAAATCCCTCAGTCCAGAAAGTGAGAAGAAACTAGAAGCAGCCCTGTACCAAGGTGTTTCTTCTAGGTTAACTCTAGATAGCTTCCTGATGAGCCCACACAGCATTTGGCACCTTACCTGAGGTGCCCTCTACTCTGTGCACTGTTTACATGTAAGTGCAGCATCATGAACTCCATTCTGAAGACCAAAAATCTACATGTAGCAACACCTAACTTGTAAATAGCCAACTCTTACACTCTTATGTGGCCTGAGGCATCTCAGACAAACTGAGCATCCCCATTCAACTGTTTCAAGTATCCCATTTTTGCAAAAGTTTCACAAAATGATCAGAAACTCTCTTTTACCAGACCAAATGGATTAGCAAAAAGTATCTTACAATGACTTGCAACTATACATGGGAGGCCATCGTGCCAGTTATTGAAACAACCATCACATATAACACAGCTTTAGATATATTCCTTGTAAGCTCAGAATCTAAATACCCCTCTGTCTTGATCTGTTTAGGTGGAGAGAGGTAGTGGTATTACAGAAGAGGCATGCTGGCTCATTCACCTCTGATGCAAACCAAGGACTAGGTGAGAAAGTTTGGAAAATATTTGTCTCAGATTACTCTTTTTCTTACTAATTGTCAGCTGCAATGTCAGCCATTGGATATAGAAAAATTAATGAGCACAAGGAATGGTGTAATAATCAGAACTCTGAGCCATCAGTCACTGTCCTAATTTTTCTTCTATGCAGGAAGTCAAATTAGCTGACTGTTTAAAATGCTAATACTTGCCCTTTACAAATATTATACAGAAAGACAAGAAAAAAATTATGACACAGAGCTTTTCAAGTATGTGCTTGGCATAATTAGAAAGAGGGCAATCTTAGACTCTGGGCCATCCTTGTGACTTTCCTATGCAACATTAACATTTAATACATCGCATATCTTTCCTCCTTGATTTCCATATAGTGGCAAAGCATCTGCAGAAACATACTTTCTTTGTTCTAGTATATTTTAAAGATTACTTTCAGAAAGATGATATTCATTTCAATTACTATAGCTGAACAGGTGGTCAAAGCTTCAGCCTGCTTGGAAAAATTGAACCTTTTAAACATATAAACAGCATTCTCCTTGAACAGTAAGAAACAAGGAAGTTGCTCTTGGTTTTGGTACTTTTACTTGACCTATTCAATTTCTGGACCCTTGTTTGGATGAAATATTGGACTTAAGGATGGCAGGAGAAGAAAATGCTTAAGCCAGAAAAGCAGCTATCACTGCAATTCCAAACCCAAACATATATGCCTGTTCTGTGGCTGCATGGACATGCCACTGTTCTCAGAACAGTTAGTAGGGAAACTAACTCAAAACTTGTAGAGAGAAACTGTTCTCAGTTGAAAGAAAAAAATTACCAGTAGTGCAGGAGGAAAACACAGGCATGGCTCAGAAAGTCTTCCTGTGGCCTAAAGATATGATCAAAAGCATAATTTTCAAAGACTGAATTTTTGTATGCAATATGCATCTATCTATATCCCCACAGGTGTGTGTAGAAGCACATACACAGAAACAATGCCAAAGAATAGTACATTGCTGAGGAAGGCGAATTAAGCAACACTAATTAAGCTGAAAAAGATCATGGAGCTCTTGAATATAGTACTATGGATCCATGTGTAAAACTGTTATGTTTTGAAAAGATCTACTATTTTTTCAAACCTGTGTAAATACATAAAGTTTAATGCATTTTAAGTAAACTGAATTCAGGATTTGTATCAACACTTTCAATAACGATAAGCTTTTTGCATTTTTATAGCAATCAATTAGCTTGCAGTGATTACTGAGATAACTTACAAGTCTCATTAATGAGAAGATTTGAGTCTTTTGAAAAATAATGGAATAAGAGGGAAATCATAATACCTAGTTTCTGGAATTAAGCCTCCTTATCAGTTAATGGTATCATTTCCTGAACTTGCTAATTATTGTTTTACATTCCCACACGAAGTCTAACATATAACAACATATTTTACACAAGGCAGTTCAAAGATACTAAATTATTCTTACTGATTGTGTCAGGTATTTGTCTCTGAATGACTACTGAAACAAAGTTTCCTACACGTACATTCTCCTGTAATATACAGAATGTAATTCTTAGATGAACTCATTCACAAAGACAGAAGGAGGGAAGCAGACAATCTCAGAAAGAAAACAAATAGATAATTATCATGTCTCTAATCCATTAACTGTGTGATTCAGGGTAATTAAGGAAAAAATTACTAAAAAAAATGGGATAAGTTATATATAAAATAATCATATTAAAATTAACATACGAAATCAAGCATCATCTTGGGATTTTTCCTAGCTTCATGATACAACTGATATATCTATATAGTGCAAATGGTCATAGAATTAAACCTCTCCTCTATTTGCTTTGAACAGTTTGCCCACTAAAAGGAAGAGTACTATGCAACTACCATTGCACAGAAGTCCAAATCCTAATATTTTGGGAAAACACAAAGTTTCTTGCCATGTAACAACAATTTTCTTATGTTAAAGAGCTGCAGCACAGCCTATGAATTAGCTAAGATACAGGCTTTATCAATATGATGTTTTCTTTTTTGTAGAATTTTACCTACTAATACAACGTCTCTACTGCTAACTGACATGTTGTATCTGTGATGATTCCAAGAAAACTCATCCTTTTTGGAGAACAAAACCTAGATGTTCTACTTATACACCTCACATTTTCGCAGCTATTGAATTTGCACAGCTATTGAATTAGCTCAAAGTAGTGCCCTTAGATTAAAAAGCAGTTGGTGTTCTGCTAATTCCTGTTTACCATGTCAAGGAGGACATGGTTTAAGATGTGTTTCTCTGTTATTGGCCCTAACTCTTCCCAGCAAAACAGATCTCACTCTTCCTCAAAGGAAGCTATAACAATATTAAATGCAAAAAAGAAAGCAAACAAGCATGCTAGACTACTGATGCATGGGAAATAACAAAGTTAGACATTCTTCTGGTTACAGGCATATGTAGAACATCCCTTTGGACATTCTACAAGTATGAAGAGGGATGAGCCCAAAGACCAAAATACCCAGGAGGCTGTAAGGAAGGCCAAGAGGAAAAAAATACTGATGAACTTTATTGGCAGGAGAATTGTCATCTGTTTCTTTTTAGACAGCCAGTTCTAATGGGTTGAAACTGAGCTGATTGACAAGCTTTTAAGCCAATGCGCTTTTGCAAATTTTTGCATATTTAAACCCCATGCAAGGGCGGGAAGTTTCTCTTGTTCCCGGTCTCCTGCCGGGGGGGGGCGGGGGGTGTTGCTCTGAGCCTCCAGGGGGCCTCCGGGCCCAGCCTGGGCTCCTGCCTGTCCCCCCTCACCCCTCTCCCTTCCCCCAGAGCTGCGGGCAGCTAAACTATCCATGGACTGCCCCATAGCCGAATCCATCTGGCTCGGCTTCTGGAGAAATCAGGAGGGGCCTCCCCTCTTCCTTCCTGCAGCCCGGGGGGAGCCTCCTCTCCCCCCTCCTGCAGCCCGTGCAGACCCAGCGGGACCAGCGGAGCCTCCTTTTCCAGCCTGCACAGCTCGCACCGAACTGAACATCAGCGCAGCCCGTGGGGAAAGACGTGAGGGAGAAGAACATGGAGGCTGCACGGTCAGGGAGGAAGAGAAAGTCAGTCACGTGAGACGATGCTGAGATGGCGGTGGGAGAAAAGGGTGTGTGCGTTCCGGCACCAATCTTAAAACCCCTTCTAGCAGCTGCGGAGGACTGAACTCTTTAAATCATTTTAAAGTATGGGGAGATGAAAATCCATGCCTGTGAGAATTCATGTTGCAGCCTGTGAAGATGTAAGAGAATGCCTATGCCAGGCCGTGTAGTTGTGAAGCAGCTTTTAGAGGTTTGTGAAGAAGCAGAGAAGCCCTTGTGTTTAAGCTGGAATAATTCATGTTTAAAAGAGACTGGAAGCAGAGAACCTTTGTGTTTGGGCTGGAAGAATTCATCTTTAAAAGGACTTGTAACCCCATGTGATGGCCCATGATTGCTGTATGAATATACTGTGGAATTGTCATGGGAGAGATATTTCACTTCAGTAGATAATTTCCGGGGGGACTACTGAGGTGTGAAGGATTTCCACGGCATGGCAGAAGGGAACCCTTTTCCCTAAGCATAAGAAAGAGACTTTTAAGGACTGCAACACTGACCAAAATTGTTACCCTTTGTGCGAGGTGGTAAAAGGAGGGGGGAATGCTGGAGGGAGAAAGGGAGGGGAGGAAGGGGTTTTTGCTTGGGGAGTACTGGAGGGAAGAGATTTTTTGCTTTAACTTCTTATTATTTCTTGTTACTTTTAGCTCTGTTAGTAATAAACTTCTTTATATTCTTTAAAGTTTTAGGCCTGCTTTGCGTTTCTTCTAATTCTTATCTCACAGAGTGAAATAGATGTGATCAAACCACTACACCAGTGAAGCGTACAACAAAGATGCAGAGGTAACTATAGAAAAAAAAAAGTAAAGTAAGACCTTAATAGCCACTAACTTCTCACAAGAGCTAGACATAACTGCTATTGACACCTTTTAACAACCCTGTCTGTAGCTGTTACTTATAGGAAGAGCTGAAGTTTACAATTGTTGAAATAGAAAAGGGTTCAAAGCAAACTATACTAAAACCATTTCTCTAACAAACTATATCAAAACCAAACTATACCAGCTCCACTTCAAACATCCTATCTACACATGATCAGTAAATACAATATCTAACTTGCATTCTCCAGAGAGGCAGGCAGAGATCACACACAACAAAAACATCTGAAATCGTACTGAACATCTGTGCATGGGCACCTTAAATCAACCCCTGCATGCTTGTTGTTTCTGTTTTCAACAGATTCAAATACATCTCTGAATTTTAGTCAAAGAGTAGCTTTAGTGCCAGCTGATTTCTGCAGCTCTGGGAGCTAATGCGTTAGTTGTTCAGTCCCTTACAGCAGAAAATGCATAAAACTTCCATGCTGAACTACTCTCACTTGTTGTGAAGTAAGCTCCAGATAACAGAAAATGTTATCTCACAAATATCCCTCCTCATTTTCAGATGTTTAAATAAATAGCTATTTTCTATGTTCCTTCTACTTGCAGCGCGTTAGCTAGCACTGTGGTTTGCAGCATTCATTATCTTCATCTGGGAGACAGAAATCAACTTGTTTCACAGCAGCAAGCCTCAATTCCCCATTAAGATGTACAGTTTACTCTACACATTACCATAATATAGTGCAATATTTCTTTTTCCCAAGAGGATTTTAATAGGACTTCCTTCTAGGCATGGACTGAGGGAAACTCTACTTATATTTTTGTGTTTTAAAGAGATGAAACACTGATGGCAAAGAGACAAGATACTCATCTCCACAAGACCCTTCAACTTAATGATGACTGAAATTATACTGTACAAGTGTTTGTCTGAGCTTCCTATCATGGACATTGGGAGCTTATATTACTGCCTGATGTTTTTCACATCTGTTTCCCCATGGTCTAAGAAATTTGTATTTTACATGTGTGCAACCTACACTCCTTGTAAACTTTAACATGTAATTTTCATTGCTTTTAAAGCCAAACCAACTTCTTAATAATGAAAATGGATTTGAATAAAACCCTGATTGTTTTACAAAAGGAAGCAGACATAAAAAAGTTGTTATACAATTGAAAGTAGATTTACACTTCCAAGAAAGTCCCCAAGAGACTGTTACACGGCATTAAGCAACTCTAATTAAGTTCATATATTTGGATCACCTGGTTAGGCTGACCCAACTGAGATAACGGGAGGAAAATGGCAACGATGCCACCTGGTCCCTAAGTAGTCTGGAATATGAAAAACATGAGTGAGAGCATCCTTAATATTGCTTCATGAATATGTCATCATCTAGCCAGAGATCGAAGGTCTGATCAATCAGCTGTAGGGAGAGCTAACTGACCCTTCTGGAGGGGACGCTGTGGGGGCTCCCAAGGGAAAGGGTAAGCTGTTTTCACAGCCAGAATGAAGTCAATTAGCTGGATGCAGTACTTCTTATCTATTTCTTTCAACTCATATTTATAAAGTAGAATCACTGAAAGCTTTTTAAAAACAGTATGTTCAAAGAACTCTTCCCTTTTTTTGCAGTATCCCAAAGTATTTATGCATATCCTGGTGGTTTTTGCAGAGCTTTCATCATTGCAACGTGTTTACCTTGAATGCTTTAAATGGTAAGAGTTACTGTTCTTACTAAACTCCATCAGCCAATACCCAAGTAGCTCTCAGGCCTACTGGTGAGCAAATAAAGACTTATTAGAATTATTTATATATCTTTATTTTAATTATTTTATTTCAAAATTACTTCATCTCAAATTTAATACTTGGTTACTTCTATGAGTTTCACTTAGCATAGAAACCAAGAATGCTGGGCTTACCACCATTCAGCAGTTTTTTCTTCTGCACAGCAAATAACTATGCTGTTATATACTTTATACACCAGGCATCACTCACATTTGTGTAGCATTTTTATGCTACATTAAGAAATGGAGGATCCAACATGCTGAACTAGCAAGAGTTACAAAAACAAGAGTTCACGGGTAAGTGAGTCTGTTTGCTGAACTGCCTCCAAAGAAGAAGAAAAAAGGAGGAAAATAATTTTAGCAAAGCTATTTCCTTGTAATTACTTAAAAAGTATAAGGCAAGCTTCCTTAACCAACATATTGCCAGTAGATCAAAAAATCCATATGTTTTTAAGACTCTTTGCCTCCGAAAAGCAAACCACTAAATTCAAAAAACTGTATTCTTGTAAAGGAGCAGCTTATACAGAGCAGTGTTTCAAGAATTGTTCCTTAGGAACAATTCCCTTCAGTTCCTGCTGGCCCATGTACAAAGCACACAATTTGAGTTCCTTATCTGCAGGCAGCCCAGAGTACCCTTACCTGGGTTAGTGTACAGGTGACTCTCTACAGTTTTCCCAATACTCTGCAGTTTAACAGCTTGAAGGGACTCATCCCCATGCATGACTGTTGGCAAGCTGCCCAAAGCATCGTGAACCAAATTTGCCACTTCTCTCACATCAAAGAGCTTCAAAAGTTCTGAGTACACCGATGGGAACGAGCTGAGAAACACAGCCTAGAGGAACAGGGCAAAAATGGACACTTAGAACAGTTTTGACATTTATAGAATTAAATAACTACAGAAATTTAAGTAACTGTAGAAAAATGCCTGGTTTCAAGGGTAGGTAGTAGCTTTAAAAACAGTCTTACTTTCAGAAGCAATAGCCTCACATTCATTAACGGACTCACACTTGTGACCATTTCCTTTAAGTAATATCTAATGATTAATTTCTCCCAGGACAAAGTGAAAGTTTCACTTGGAACACAAATATTTATTCTTTAAATACATTTACGTCTCTGAGAGAGAAAATTTTTAAAATGATGGCAGATCTAGCTGATATGTTACCAAAAATATTTGTGCAGGGTTGTTTTGGTTTGCTTTGTTTTAAGGTAAGTAATGTAACAGCGTCTGTATCTTCCATTTTTCAAATAATGAAAATTTTTATTTTGGAGTGAGGCAGGACTGGTAGTCTTGGTTCCCTTCAACAATCTTTAAATAGGGTTAGAAAGTCACTGATGAATATGCAACAAAATACTGTAAAAGTAAGGAGGACAATGCCAGAGAAAAGAAGCTAAACCTGACATTCCCTTCTTCTCTAAATCCCGCTGATTGTGAAAAGCTACTTACACGCTCACACTGGTGGCACAACAGGCTGAGTTAAAAATACTGAAAAAGAATTCTAAATGGGGTTGTTTGTATCATTTTGTTGTCTTTTGACTCCGGCTGCTTACACAATATGAAATAGAAGAACTATCTCTCTACTCTGTTCTCTCTGATTTGCTATTTTCTTGGTGGAACAGTTTTCTTAAGCGATTTGGAAAGTATCAATTCTTAACAGGATCTTAAACACCTTTGGTTACAGAAACATGGCAAGAGGATGGTATATTCATGAGCACTTAATGTAGAGAGATGTCTCCTGTGTGTTTTGCCTCTACACTTCAGCACTAGCCCATTCTTCTAGTCTCAAATGAAATAAAGATATCATCTGAGTATTAAACCATATGGTTCATCAAAACTTAAAAAATTTTCTGTAAAGCATGAAAAATCTGATAGTCTTTTGTATGGTTTAAATTCTTCAGGGTCAGTGTGGTTAAACTAAGCAGTAAAAAGCCCAAAACAGAAAAATTGCTTTATTTGTATCCATCAATATAATTATTATAATTCAAAATAAAATATCAGATTTAGCATTATCTATTCCAAGCATATTTAGGAGGTGCTGGTATGAAAATTTCACACTGTAGGATGGAAAGTTGAAGATGCCACTTTGCTCTAGCAAAAATACATTTTCTTTCTGAACAGGCATACATTTTTTTATACTGGATGTGGAAAACACCAACAAGCAAGAAAACTTACTTGTAGTTGGGATAAAGCACTAGTTCCTTTGCTCTCTTGAGACAGGAAGAAGCGTACTGACATAAGGAGCTCTTGAATACAGCAGCGAAATTCCTCCTCATTTTGTCCACCAGTAGCAATAGAGAATAATCTTCGAGATTGAACTATGTATTTAAAGATATATTCCTGTGCCTATAAATGCCAAAATCAGAGATAACTCACAAAAATGAACACGCTCATCTCCAAATAGAACACATGCAATGATTATATCATTCAAATAAAGAAAAGGGTCTGAAACAGGACCCCATTACTTAATTTTGGCAAATCTTTCTATTGAAACACTAACAACATTTTAATAAAAAACCAAAACAAAACAAACAAGCAAAAACTTAACACCACTCTCTCCTCCCCCCTCCAATAAAAAAAGCTTAAATTAAGTTACAAAACTCTCGGAATGCAAATTCAAAATATAGCCCTCTCTTTTTAGCAAGACACCAAAGTTCACAGCAGCATAGAAAATAACAGAAGGGTACCACACTGATATTTTATTTTCAAACTGTAGCACTTGTCCCAAATGGGATTATTGTGTTGTATAAATCAGCCTGATGGCACATTGTGGTCTTCTGATGGTACAAACTGGGCAACAAGAACAACCACAACCACCATAATCACTAAAATTCCCTGGTGTCAGGACTGAACCATTGGGTCAGCATGCACATCTGCCATTTAGATTCACGCAATGGATATTAATATCATCAGTGTAATCTATATTGGATTCCTTTGCCTCATTCAGTAAGGAACATAGAGCTCCAGAGACTAATGGTAGTGAGCCTTAGTGGTCAACTTACTGACAAAAGAGAATAATGAATAAACTTACTGCACTGAAAGTCTGCAGCTCCCTAGAATTAGTACTACTGTTCCATCATTTATATATATTCTGCCTCATTCCCTAAGTTAAACCTGTGGGTACTGTATGTATGAATACATCATCCAAATATATACTTATCTTCAACAATTTTTATTACCTTTAGTACTTCCTGTATGTGATCATGAAGCTCCACCTCAGTGACTCGATCAATATGCCATTTCAGTACTTTTATAAGATCTCTAAAAGAGCACATCAGAAAGTATTATAACACAGAAGTGGGAGAAGTGTAAACTTTGCACATAAAATGCAAACCAATAGCTTATAAGACAAACACTGGCAAAATAAAAAATATATCACTAGATTTCACTGATGACCACAGGCCCAATATCACACTTAGTTTTCAGTCTGCTGAAGGGCACCTAGTAGATCTCTGATGAATAGGCAATAATGCCAGCACTAAATATGCAGTAGAATGATTTTAACAGGGATACAGCCTTTCCTTAACCTAATGATTTATTCTCTTTGTTTAGTAGTAGCTGTCAGTATTAAATCAGATAGAAAAAGTACAGACTTCACCTGTATGCAAGTGCTCCTGCAAAATGACTTTCAATGTAAGTGTCCATTACTGGCTTAAAGTGGTGAAACTTGCTGTCCTGCAGCAAATTTATTATGTGAACCTAAATGTGAAAGAAAAAGAAAAAAAAAGAAACCCAACACTTTTTTTGTTTTACTTAGTTTTTAACTAGTGTTAAGCATCATCACAAAATGAAACTTACCAAGCAATCAAATACTTTTGATCCATATTTTTGAGAATTTTCATCTAAAATCCCAAATAAAGTGTCTAGTGTATCTTGAAGAAACTGATGGGAGAGAATATGAGACAGTGTTATTAAAAAGATAATTTTGTGACATGGAAATACATTATTTCCCTCATATTATCTGAAAGTATAAAAAGGTATATACCTTCACTATTTCTGAACCATCAATTTCTTTTAATTTTGAGAGGCACCCTGCAATTTTGTCTGGGTGGGTTCTCCACTTCAGAAGGTCAAGCATATCTCCTGCAAAAACAAAATGCAAGAATAAAGTTGGAGGCAAAGCAGCATTTCAGATTTTAAATTTTACCATTACAGTCCACTCAGCAAAATTTGGCATCATTAAAAAAAAAAGAAAACACCTCCAGATTTGCTATAATATGATCTTCCCAACAACTTATTTTCATTCCATTCTGTAATTGCTCCACCAATACAAACATGAGAACATGGTATTGGGTCACTAAAATCAGTCTCCTGTGGCAACTCTATCAGGAAATTCGTTCAGATACTGTCTTAAGATAAGCAACTATTTTGCCCTCTCTCATCCCATTGAAGGATGCCTTCCAGAGTTACTCTCTGAAAGCTAGAAACAATCTCCTAATTACCAGCTTGAATACATTTGAAACACTCATGTTCCTATGTCTTTTTAGAGAACAAACATGACGCCTCTAAGATCCTGCTTTATTAAAAAGCAAAACAATCTCTTCTGGAAAACAAACTATTCTGAGCTAAAAGACATCTGAGTGGGTCCAAACTTTCTCCAGTTTTAATTCATTCTCCTTCAGCTTTCTTAACCAAAATGATAACTACATTACAGATAAGATTACAACATTGTTTTCTACATCATTAGCAAGCTCATATGTGTGTTGTAAACACCTGACATCTATGTTCTATAATTTTAGGGCCTTTTAGATAGACATATTTATGTCACCAATATGATGCTTCTCCTGTTTAATATTATTCAGCTCCCTGGGTATAGCAGAATCTCCAGGTGTCTCCATTAGTATATCCTGCCTTTTCTACCATTAGATTCAATCTAATTTCTATTCTTTCTTCCTAATTATTTAAATCAAAGTTACAATGCTTTGCTGTATCATATTTTGATTTTGTCCCTCTCAACTGATGAGACCTTTCAACAACATATTAGCAGAAAATTGTCTCAGATTTTAATGAAGTTTCTCTCATCTCCACACCCTTCCAGTTCTTTAAAACAGAAAAATCCCAGAGATTTCTTCTGATCTAGTAGTATTTTCCTTCTGCTCAGGAAGGAAATTCCTTCCACTATGGTGCAACCTCCCAGTTCTATTTCAGCTTTTATTTGCACATTCGAAAATTCTTATTTCTAATCTATATGTTTTCCCATGTGGTGTATTATTGAACTGCTGCATTTCCTCTTGAAAATAAATTTTAAAAATTTTGAAAAGAAAGATTAAGAAGTTTATTCTGTCATGATTTGTCTTTGATAAACTCATCTTACAGCACATCCAAATTAGTTACACGTCGATTTTTTAATCCATGACTTCTTGTAAATACTTGCATAAAATTCATAAGAGAGGGATGGCCCAGTAAACATATCTGCCCTTCCACCTGTCTTAAATGTGAGTTCTACATTTAGTAGTCTTTGGACATATGTTACTGCTTCAGAGATGTACTAAAAAACCCACCTTGCTGTAAGATTGAAAATTTCTTGTTCCATACCATTCAATATTCTAAAATAGTTTTGCAAACTTAGCTTGGCTTTTCAGCAGTTTTTCCTTGCTGAACTCGGACACATCTGCAGTGCTCCTTTCAAGTTGTATTCAGTAAGAGTGACACATATTTTCGAACTGTTGAATTAAATAAATCCCAAAGCTTTTTTATATTCAAGTTTACTACTTCTATGCTTCACTGGCCAGCTTTTCAGAAATTCTCAATGCCTCGTGGTTTGAAGCACAAAACCTTAATCACCATCCAGCCCTTCCATCAGTTTAAGCTGAACTACAGTCTAGTTGATCACTGCCCAGCATTGTGTTAGAAGGAGGCAGTGCTTCTGAAGTGTTCTCAGTAGTTATTAAACTGAGAAGTTAATAGCAAGTTTTCCTCTCGGTTCATCATCTCTTTGGCTGCTTTCTACCACAGACTGTTTTCACACTCAAGTAATACTTGAACAACACTCATCTTTGTGTCATCTCTTTCCTGGTTTGGTCCAGGGAAGTTCCTCTATCCCAAAAAAAATAAAGTAATAATTTTTACTTTATTAACAGTAAACAAATCTCCACCTATATTCAAATTTTGCCCTAGGTGTTAATGGCAAACAACCAACATAAGATTCCACAATATTTTGCTGCCTCAATTGCTTTTGATGGGCACAAATTCTTTTGATGCATTTATGTATTACATTTTTGTTTTGTTTCAAGCTGTGCAGGCATGGAAAAAAGAGATCCTTGAGTTGCACAGAGTGATGAAGAGTCCCACACATGCATCAGAGACACATCCCAAAGATCAAGAACAAATTATAGATCTTCTTATTCTTTCTGTCAGGAATTTCTAAGAAACAAGATTTACAAATCCAGTGGACTAAATTTGTCTTTCAGATAATTAAATGTACTTCTACACTTTTTTCTTTAAGCCTCAGCTCAAGTTGATGAGTAGTGAGACTAGCTGAAGCTGTCAGTTCAGAGCAGGAAAAACACTACAGGTTTGCTGGAGGAACTTGTTGGAAAATAGTTGACACTCAATATTAGGGATTTGTTGCGGGATTTAAAAAGAAAAAGAAAGCAAATATAAGACACTCACTTCAAAGGACTTATTTCAAGGGAAGTGCTAAGGAGGAAAGACATTCTAAGATAACGTTAGCGAATAGCCCAAGCATAAATGACATGAATAGAAAATCTGACATGTGAATCACAAGGGGAACGGAAAGCAGTGTGTCATGTAGTAAGAGACATGAGAATAGAAAACTGTCCCCAGAAACAGGCCCACTAGGAAGTAATAGTTTTGGAAAAGGGAAAAAGTCACTGCTGCTGATTAATTTTGCTGAAGAATAAAAATATTTCCAATGCATAATCTTAAAAATAATCAAGGCCTGTATATTTAAAATGGACTACACCTGTCCTATTATCCCTACTAAATAAAATAGACCCCTTCTCCAAGTATGTAATTTAAATCCAAAGAGCTAGCTTTAACAGAAGGTTTAGGATCATGTGTGTAAGGAAGTGGTTTGGAATGATTTTCCATCTCTCTCATATAAGTCCTGAGACATCAGAAATTGGCTTGTTGTGACACTACAACACTTCAGGAGGAAAAAACTAAATTCCAGAACTGGCAGTCAGCATGTGTCTGTCAACAGGCTGCTTCTGTGGTCACCAACACTTCCTCCAAACTGGGGTTCCTTGGAAAACTGCTCAGTGCTACTTTTGTTTTATTGATTCACTGGTTTGGTTTTTTTAAATGCAGCTAAAAGGATTACACCTCTGCCATGCTGTAATGGCGTGTTGCTCTGCTGCTGTCCAGGGATGCGCCAATTAGTGCTGAGAAATGAATGGATGCCAACAGCTAAAATATTCAGACTTACTGGAAGGATCCTGACTCTCTTGCAGCCAGAGATGCCTCCTATATGTCAAAAACTAAGATTGTTTTGATAACTACTCAGTAGAAAAATACTGTGTTGTCTCTCGCTCTTTTGGGGTTTTATAGAGTAATGAAAAATAACTACCCATCTAAGAATATAGTAGATAAAAGCTAGTATACTTTTTGCTAATATTAACTGATTAACTATCCAGAATCAAAAGGAAAAGTGAAGGAAAAACTAACTAGTAGAAAGATTTAAAAAGGATGCGTTCTTAGCCATGACGAATGCACAGACTCCTCTGGTTAGAAAGTCTCTAAAAATTGTTTGGAAATAATCCTAATAACCCCTCCAAAGTACCCAGGGTAAGGAAGTTATGGATCCCAACAACTAGGAGTCAGCCTCTGTCCCCCAGTCCCCATAATTTTAGTATGCATGAGAGCTGATGGCATGTGGGAACAATCAATGAGAGAATGACAGCTGAGTAAAATTTCCCAGCAAGCGAGTAAAGCTGCAGCCTAATTCAGTCCCACTCTTTACAAGTCTAGGCTTGGGGTCCTTCCCCACCCCATAGCCAGACAACAGAATAATTTTCAAATCATTTTTAGACTGGACATTGTTGTTTGTAAACAACAGGTGAATCTCTGAGACATTCAGGAAAATCTTCAAACTTAAAAATAAATTCAAAAATAACCAGCAATTTTCAAAAATACCAATACAAATGCTTACTAAATAAAATTAAATACATAGGTCTGTTTAATCCTGTATTTTTTAATACATAAGCTACATTCTCTCAGGGATAACTGAAGTAATGCTCACATGACCAAATATCCACATGCTTTGCTCTATGTTCATTTTCTGAGCATGCAATAGATTTTGGCAAATTTTTGTTTAAAAGAATGGGGATTTGGAAACTCACCAAGATGAACTTCCCAAAGAAGATCCTTGGAGAAAATATGAGCCTGTCTATTGAAAATATTTCCACCCTCTGAAGTACTGCTGAAATAATTGTTAACTCTTTCAGAGCTGAAAAGGGGATCAATATTATTCAGATATTCTACACCCTCTTACTCAGAATATGGTTAAAAAAAAAAAAGGAGGAAATTCTATGCCCTACGTCACACATCTATTGACATTAAGTACAAAATAACTCCTGTACTGTAAACAAAAATTAGTATTAGAACCCCAGACAACAGGGCAACTATTTATCAGTGAGACACTTAAGTTCCAGGCAGCACTTTTAGGCATGTATAAGTACCAGTAGATTAATGTAATTTCCTAAATCAAGGCCTTTAACTGAAGCAAATTTAGTCTCCGATTCCCTATTAGCTACCTTTGGGAAAATCTTTCATTGAGTAACTTTCATTACTAAGGTAATTGCTGTGACAGTACGAAATGGGTGTGCATAAGGAAACAAACCACTTACTGTTTGCACACAGCTCTATTTTGGACGCTTGCTATTAAAGGGTGAAACTTAAGAGGATTATTTAAATTTAAAAAGCTGCTCTAGTTTTTGTTAAACATCTATAACCCATTTGCAAGCAGTTAGCAATTTTATCATCATACACAGAAGATGGGTAAAGTCACAGATATTCACACACAAGAGAGGGCAAAGCAACAATAAAACTGTGATTCTATCAAAGAATGGTCAGAAACCCATTACCAAGCAAAAAAACCAATAATTTAGAAATTCTTTGGAAACTGTTCCACAGTTTTTTGGTTTAGTTACAAACTGTAATTATTACGGCAGGTAAACAAGAACCTTAAGAACTTTATACAGAACACTGGTTAAGAATTTTACACAGAGCACTGGTAGAGAGTGTAAACACATGTATTTATATCTGCTGCTCCTTATAGCCAGTGTATAAGATTGTTTTAAGTAGTAGCAAATGTTTGTTGGTTTGAAGAGAAACAAAAAAGCAATATATGCCTAATTAGAAACAAACTGCTACAGCCTAACGCTGACAGTAAGTAGTTCATAAAAACTCCACAACAAGTTTTGTAAAGCAGCTGGGTTTTGATAGTTGTTTCCAGAAGTGCTGCATTTGATTCCAATATAATGGTCATCTAAAAAGCATTCTTGAACTACTTAAAAACAGTGGTTTATCATGATGCATTTGTTTCCATCTGGATACAAAAAAATTATGAGGAAAACCAGTTTATAAAAGAGATAGAATATAAGCTATTTTTGAGTATATCCATGCTTGCTTGGCATGGAAAAGACTAGCTATCACATTCATTTCAACTCATCATGTTTTAAATAAACAACATATCCTACCATTTTGTGTGAGTTTAGTGGAGCAGAGAAAGGATGTAATCCAGAAGGACTCTTTAGTGGTTTTTACTGCTTGGCTGTTGTTTCCTAGGGATATTCCCTTTGAAAATGGGAGTTTGAGGTAGCGACCAGAATCCTGAAGGTTTGCATTTTCTTCACACTGTGAAAACAAACCAGTTAAAATAACTGTACTGCACAAAACAATTGACCAAATCTCTAAATTATATGAATCATTGTTTCTCTGCCAGAAATTGAAGAATTTCCACTATGCCTGTTGCAACTTTGGTTTTAGAACAGAGCATCATATATTGAGATGGAAATCTAACAAATTTGCACAGGTTATATTAAATTAATAGCTACAAATTTTCATGTTGAAATCTAAACTTTATCTGGAAGCATATAAAATCCTCTGAACAAAGAGACAACTCTTATATGTGGAAAGAGAATTCCACAGAGTTAAAATAACTTACCTTTTGAAATGTATTATAACACAATGTGGTATAACATAATAGTAAGTCTTAAGAAAACCAGTGCACTGAAACACATACCTAGATTCAATTGCAGTTTATGTCAGGAAGGTGAATATTAAACAATCAGCAGTGGATATTTTAATGATGAGACAAGATTATCACTCGTTTGATAATCAATACAGACTTTCTCAACTTAATGTCTCTGGGCATTTAAAGTATATTCCAGAGGAATCATTACAGCTAATGACTGCTAATTCAAATTACCTTGTGTACAATTAGTTCGTGGGTGCCATCTGGCAGAGTCCTCCCATTTTCCTGCATCAGGGGCACGAAAGAAAAGCCAAACAACTTCTTCTCACCCTTTTCTTTTGCTGAAAGGCATATATAAATAGCAGCACTCAAAAATGATAGTATACATTTTAGACAAAAAAAACATATATAATGCAACATGAGAAAGTATACTGGAGCTGTAGTTAGTCAGATGAAGATTATCTTGAATTGCTGTTCCAATTTGCACATTGTCTCCTGTAATGTTCTTTTTTAACCCACTTTAAATCAGAAGAGAGAATTCTGAAATAACTTAGTATATAGTAACAAAAAATAATGTAAGCCACCAAATATGCAATCTTAGCAACATATAGAAGTTTATCCACCTCTGTGAAATCTGTCTCTCATACCTTGGAATGCAGAATGTGGAACCAGTAACCAATTTTTACCTCAAAATCATCTCTAAAATGTTTCAGAATGTTTTAAAAATTTTAGAATTTTATAAGTAAAAAAAGCATTACAGATAAAGTTCATGCAGCTGTCTTTTTCCTGAGGTGTTATGGAAACTCGTGTGCTGACTACAGCTGTAACAGGGAGGACTAGCAGAAGTCATGAGCACCACTTACTGGAACAGTGCCGGAATTCACAGCGGATGTGAGCTCCTCTGAACTTATCCACAGGAATAGGAAGTTTCAGCAGCTCAGCCCATCTGGGGCCATTGTTATGATAAAGCACAAAAGAATGGTACTCGCTGGCTAGTGGCTCTCCAGAGCCAAATGAGATAAAATCCTAATGAAGAAAAAAATATGATTAAGGATAGATTAGTTCACTGGTAAAATGTCACCAAGGACTGCTCTTCCAAAGACGACTATTTAATGTTTACATTCATATCATAAATGCCAAATGTGGTACAATGTTCAGTATCTTATAACCATCAAAAACAGTAGCACTTTTTTAATATTTGCAATTAGAAAACTAGAAATGGCAAGAATCATTCACATAATTTAGAATCCAAGTGCTAAACAGGGTGTACTGGGTGATCAGGGAGGCTTAAACACGTATTGTGGATTCCCATGACACAACATGGCCTAGCCAATGCTATGCCCCAGCGACAAAGAATGGAACTAAGACCAGAAGAGCCCAGGCTCAAGATCTTCAGTCATCTGAAATAAGCTTGTAACCTTGGCACTATCAGTGATATGTTCCAGCATTAAAAAATAAATGTGGATTCTGTGATCAGGAAGAAGCAAAGTGTTGGCTGCCTTTACAGCACCCATGATGGACTCTCCATATCAAGGCAGACGAATGGATTTGTCTAAGTCCTGACTCGGGGCTATCTATTAATTTTCAATGGAAAGGTAAGGTGTAGCTTTTCTCCTGTGCAATTATAATACTAATATCTTTTTTTGTTCAATATACACACACACACACTCTTATGTGTATATATATAAAAATGTATCTATGTTGCATGCCATGGATATAGATGCACAATCCCACTTCAGATACACAAACACGGAATTTGAACCAGGCTATTTGCATAGCCTTTCTTCATTGTGTCACCACACAGCCCATGAAATCATGAAGAACATATGAGAATACTACTTTCAAATCTAAAACAACAACAACAAAAAGAAAATATATATAGAAAAACATGTGAGGAAAAGTTTGAATGTGGACAGAAGTCTTTCTGGTACAGAAAAATTTTGAGAAACAGTCATCTATTATAATTAAAATTCAAACCACTGCCTGTTTCTAAGCTGTCACCAGCAGCATACAATAAAATTTGAAGATGAGAAGGAATATTAATTTATTCTTTTTACTGATACATGGTGGTGACTTTTGCAGCGAGGACCCCTGATTTATTAAAATCAGACACAAAATTCAAAATTTTCAAATTACATTGTTCTGTAACATAAAAAATTGCATACTTCTAAGAAGAATTCTTAGGAAATAAAAAATTCCCAAAAACTTCATCTTGCTTCAACATTTTCCAGCATCTTAATGGAATCATTAGTTATTTGGTTGAGAATTTTACGTGTTTATCCCAGTCATGTAATTCATCACAGAAATAAACATATACAAAGGTTTTATATAGACATTTTATAAAGGTTGTAAGCGAAGTGGAAACACTTTCAATACCTAAAGAAAGCAAAAGGTAAACATGTCCTTTCCAAAGAATTTTGGTAATCTTCAATCAATGCCACAAAAGAAGACTTACATATGAAAAAGACTATCAAAATTAACTACAGCAAGGAAAAACATAAAACAAAGATACCTTTAGAATTTGACCACTGCTGTCCACCACATGCATTGTCACTTCCACATTTCTGGCCACACTTTTCCCTCCTTTCTCAAATTCTCCTCTTTCTATGGTGATATATAAATCATTCCTCATTTCACCTATCAAAAAAAAAAAAAAAATAAAACGTGACCAAAAG
>VZTE01000198.1:133468-161529 GCA_013397775.1 Eulacestoma nigropectus
CCCAATAAAAAAAAAAAAAAAAAAATGAAACGTGTCCAAAAGTCAGTCCAATTTGCTTACTTTTGCTTTTAGGATTTAAGTAGATTTTCATCTTATCTGATAGTGTCACAGCCACAATTGATCAGTATTTTTGGATTTTAAACACTAATTGTTTTTGCAAACCAAGAAAACCAAAAAATCTTCTCCCTCTCAAAACCCAAAGATTATCTGACATACTAAACCAATTCTAGGGGCTTTTACTCATCTGTTAGATCTGTTTGGTCTTTACATTGGCCCCTGTAGCTATACTGAAGCTAGTGTCTAGCTCCACCTCATTTAATTCCTCTTCTAATCTAAGGCAATATTAATGTACTTTCTTTCACTTGTAATCATTACAGTTGTCTGTTTAACTGGTTACAACTTTTTTGTACTTAATCTCAAAAGGAAGTGTATTATTTTGCAGAAAGAAAAACCAAGAGGTTGGTGTTATTTCCATTAGAAGGGCAGTCTTCCCAGACTGTGAGCATTCAAATTTGTAATCTAAAAAATTTCAATATATTTTACATTAATAGGGTGTTTCAAAGCTTACGAGGAAAAAGGTAGCTTACTTAGCTTATTTTTTGCTTGTTGGAAATGCTTCTGAGAAATTAGACTCTTCATCAGGACATTCAAACTAGAAATCCAGTACAGGCACTACCTGAGTACCACATGGTATGTACAAGTACTGCTAGCATATTTAAATTGAAATCCTTCGCACATTCATGCAGTATCGCGCTAAGTAGTCTGTCAGAACACAAATAGATCATATGGACAAGATCAATGGTAATTTTATTTTAGTTTCAGTTGACACAAACTGCAAAGTTTATATTTGATGAAAAGAGGAAAGAGTAGTTGCAGGGGGGATAGGATAGGGGGAAAAGCAGTACTGGTGGTGACTGGAGTGCCATAGTAGGCAAGACTCTGTTCTCTTTGAAGACACTAAATATATTTCTAAAGAGTCTAAACTAATCTAGCTCTTGACAAACATCACCAGAACTACTTTTAAGCTATTGGACTTTCCTTGTGGAAGGCAGAACAATGAAGGACAAACAGCATCATAATTAGGAGCATTTTCTAAAATTCTTGTTTCTGGACTTTATTGAAACAGAAATTGAGAATGTATGTTTTCATCTAGAGAAATCCAAGTTTAGTGAAAAGGGAATATCATTTTTTAATAAGGCAGATTTTCACTCGGCACTGCTGAAATAAAGTAGTTTAGTATATTTATAGGTGTGCCACTTAGAAGGCAACCATGGGGTGTATAATTGTATTGTGGGTAAAATTAACTATAAGATATGTAACATAAATAATTAGTGCATCTTCAATTTCTAGCTTCATTTTAATTTGCAAGCAGAATTTGACTTGCTTGAACTCTCCACAATACTCTCATGTTTCACATTCCTTGCATTTTACTGCATGCAACTCTCCAGGGATTTTTAAGTAACAGAAACAACGATCTTGCTATAGTCATGGAATATTTTTATAATATTATTACATCACTAGGTGCAAAATAATTGATTCCTCCAAAGCACAATCTAAATGATAGAAAAAGTAGAAGAAGAAACTGCTGTATCATGAATCCCTCAAGATCCACGCCCATAAACAAGGAGGGAAATCTGCTATTGTATTACCTCATTATCAGTTATCTGCTGAAACAATCATGGCCAGAGACTAAAATACAGCTAGACAGAACCAAAAGAACAAATACCAGATGGTATTCACTTAAAGAGTTTGTGAAGTCAAGGATGAAAGAGCTGAATTAATAGTAAGTTCGTGCAACCACCAGATCAATCTCTGGTTCCTGGTGGGAAACAGGTTTAAAATAAGCAAAAGGTGATGGTTATTCAGGTGATGGACAGCAAGACTTGTAAGGAAAGAAAAAAACAAACATAAAATCAATCTCAAAACAAAACCCAAACCCAAACACAAACCTGTCCAAAGGATGTTATGAATGTAAATAACGTATAAGGATGAAAGGAAAGGATGGAGAAATTGTGGAAAAAAGATCAGCTACAGGGTATGAAACAGGCAATCGTAAGAACTCAGGAAATCTCGAGCTGAAAATTGCTGGAGGCTGGGAGAGATTCAGGGGGAAATTACCATACATGCATATATGCATACTCAGCTTTTACTCTTCCTTGGGTTCTCCTTACAACACTCAGCTAGATGGACTCTTGATCTGAATCTGTAAAGCTGCTTATTGTTTATTCAAGTAACAAAATTAAAACTTAAAAACTCATTAAGACTACCCTTAAAACTACTAGAGATGATTATTTCTATCTTACAGTAGTATTTCATTACAAAAAATTTGTAAGTTAGTATAGTATGGTTACCAAAGAGCTTGCAGCCCACTGGGTCCTTGCTTAGCATATGCATATACTAGGCTTGGTTCTAGTTAGTGCTGCCTGTCAATCCCTTTCAAGCATTTTGCATCAAGAAAAAAGGACAACACACAGTAATCAAAAAAAGAAGATTTGCTATATGGCTGATTTGAGCAAACAACTTGTAGGTGCAGCAATTTCTCTTTAAAAATTAACTTGACTCCTACATGCATTTGTGCTGCATTGTTTTCATTTATCAGCACAGACTTATTTCAATTTTCCATGGAATCTTCACAGAAAAATAACCGTAATCAAATAAGCATTTCCACCACAAATTTAATGACTTACCCCAGGTGTAACTCAGTGAAAAGTGTAAGTTTTCCTTTTAAAATGAACTGTACAGGATTTAAGGCAAATGAAAATGATAGTGGAATGGGATGCCCTATCATTGTAAGTGTTCAAGGTCAGGCTGGAAGTGGCTTTAAGCAACCTGACCTAGTGAAAGACGTTCCTGCCCATGTGGGTGGGCAGAGATAATAATCTTTAAACATCCCTTCCAACTCACACCAGTCTAAAATTCTATGCAAAAAAATAAGGGAGCATTTTTAAAAGAAGTAATTTGGGCTCCACAGAAGTGAAACAGGCTTTTAAAAGTTGTCTGAATGCATTTTAAGTTTTTTTTAAAAATCCAAACCTGTCGTGTGTTAC
The DNA here is from genome assembly GCA_013397775.1 of Eulacestoma nigropectus. Taxonomy (NCBI): domain Eukaryota; kingdom Metazoa; phylum Chordata; class Aves; order Passeriformes; genus Eulacestoma; species Eulacestoma nigropectus. Next base: position 136,516 of record VZTE01000198.1, read on the forward strand.
CTTTTTAATTGCCAGAAGAAATCAAATCACAGTGAAAAAGGACAGAGGTGTAGGATGTACTTTCTCAAATATTGACCTGCTGTTGTCCTAACAGAGCCTTGGCAGAGTTTGTAATCAGTGTCATGAAAGGATAAGTTTAGGTGAATCTTGCCCTGATCGACCTCCATTCAGGAAGCTCTGCTCTGTTTTCAATGTCTTGAAGAAACTCAAGACACGTTGGTCATGTTATTGAAAGAAAATGCCATTTTTTTTCCATTATCATGCACAGCAAATTAAATCTAAAAGGAGACTAAGCCTTTTATGCTATATGAGAAATAACCATGTTTTATATGGAAATGAATAGAAAAGCAGAAGGGAGATGATTGAAATAGACTGGAAAATTGGTTAAAAAAGTAACCTCTGGGCTATGTATCAAGTATAGAGTCTGTACCAGGTGGATACAACAGCAGCTTCCTTTCCTCAAAGTATATGGCATATCTGGCATTTTATAATATCTACAGAAATGTAGGGTTCAATGTACATTTGCCTCCTGTCTGGAGGCACACAAATATTTCACTATTGATTTAAAACATGATCATTATTTGTAACCAAAATGTAAGAAAAACAACTATATTGAACTTGTACAGTTCAGCTATGAGTCTTGAGATGTTAAGAACTTTACACCATGTTCCTGACAAATCTTCAGCACAGTATTTGAATAAATATATTACGAGTATAAGTTCATAAAATCAAAAAATCAACAGGTTTATAAATATGAAAAGCCTTATCAGGCACAAAGCCTTATCAGAAAACAGCTGCTGGTAACAAAGAAAATGGATTTGACAAGTAAATGTCACTCTGGAAAGAAAAATAGAATAAAAACCTAGAAAAATATATTTGGATGCCAAATTTTTAAATTATTTCACTATTTATATATTGGTCTGGAGCTATCTTAATCACTTTTACTTTCTCATTTTAAAAATGCCATTTTTCAATCTTCCTTAAAAGAAATTCTCACTCCAAAAATTGAGATCGTCTGCTTAAACTAAGTTACGGGAATTCTTTTGTGGACCCACTTCCCATTAAAAAAAATTCCAAACCCCTTATAAAGCATTCAAACATCAGCAAATTGCTGAATCTATCTATATTCCTTTAACTAATCTTTTTTATTTATGGCAACTATAATTACACAATTTATTATAAGAATATGCATCATTTTTCTGTGGGATCTTTGCCTTCACCAGTACACCAGACAGATTAAATCAACTTTTTTTCATTAAGAGAGTCAATTACATCACAAGTAGTACTGAAAGGCCAAGTCCTGCTGAATATCAGAGTTCTGAGGCAGACTTTGGTGAGTACAAATGGTATCTTCAGCTAAACTATCTGCATGACTCAAATAAATATTATAGGTATATGTATACGGAGACTTTTTACAGTGTTACACTTTACCAAATGTGAGGAATTAACACAGAAATAGGAAGGGCACATTTCAAATAGCACACTACATCAGATTTTAATTACAGGTTGAAAACATACCTACAGAATTAAATCTCTATCAGACAAGAGACTTTAAACACGAGGAAAAAACAACACACTTATTCCAGCCTATTTCTGTGTTGAGAAATACAGAGCCCCCTTCTCCAAGCTTGTTTCAGTGAAAACATCCAATGGCTGTTTTCAGCATGAAGTTTGGAACAAGAATAATCAACTGAAAACAATATCAAAAATTGTGCTCAATTCTTGAGGTGACAAACCTACCTCTACCTATAATGAAAATGAGTGGTATGAAAGATCTAGACCACTTGAAAACATTTGTTTCAAAAGAAAGAGCAGCTCATTTTTCCCTGTTCTGATGGAGCATTACCATTCCCTGGCCCCTGTTGTGACAGGTCACTTTCAGCTTTCTGAATTCAGGGCATCCAGACTGTGAAAGGCACATGCAGAGAGCAACATCCAGTTAGTAACATTCTTAGCCGGAGTCAAACCCCACTGTAAATCAGCTTTGTCTAGGACTGTCAGTTTTCTGGGTAAGAAACAACTATCGAATGGTGAACCACACACGTTTAAAATCATTAAACGTGTTCTAAGAAGCTAAAAAACATAGTCTCCTGAGAAGTCAAAGATACTTCTAAATACACAGGTTATGAGCTGAGTCAACAGAAGCTGGAGAAAAGCAAATCAAAGAAGTCATGTGTTGCATTACTGTGTTATCTGAATAATTTCATAGCTTAAAAAGCTGCTTATCTTGGTAAAGCTACTTTCTAGACACTATTTCAATTAAAAAACGAGGTTAACAAGTTACAACCAGCATAGATAAGACACAAGATTTTTGTACGTTGGATGTGAGATGGTAAAGAACAAAGAAGAAATAAAGAAGTTGGTGTTGGTCCCTACGAGAGTGGGAAGTAACCAGCGGTTTCTTGGAAAAAACAGAACTCTGAGGATCAAAGAGTTTATCCAAGGAAGCTGTTTGCTCTTACTTCTGACAATCATGCAATGTGTTGAAAAGGGGTATATTCTGTCCTAATTACAGAAGACACCCAATAACTCCAGTGCTTTGGGACTACTGAGTTAGCACCCTATGACTTCACCCATTTGGCTAATCAAAAGTAGGCTGACGAATTCCTACAAGAGCTTCTAATATTAAGTGAGGGGTAAAGCCATGTGGAAACTGAAATTCCACAGAATTTAACAGGAAAAAAAAAGTCAAGCTGCAGTGGTGTGAATACAGTCATAACTTTTTGACGTAGCACAAGCTTTCAGTGCACATTCTGCATGGACAGCCACTCTGGTATGTGAATTTAATTCACATTAAATTAAACCTAAGTGGAAGGTGCTGAAGTCTGGGTTGCTAAATCAAAAGGTGTACAGCACAGCATTGGCAGTACCTGCCTTTTCATATAGTCCTGCCAATTCATCGCAGCTTTGACTTGGCAAAAATATCTTGAAAGCACTTTCTATGGGCTAGGAGAAGAAAAACTCCAAACCCTTCTTGCCCCAGCTGTAGGTGCTAACTTGGTACATTACAGCTTAAGAATTCTGACCTATGAAGAAGCAAAAGCTTCATGACTTCAATCCAACTAGCAATGAATTGTACAAGGGCAGAATGGGAGCAGGGGACAGAGACCTGATCAGTATCATTTACATGCAAAAGTCTAATACAAGGAGCAGGAAGAAAGGCCAATTAAATTCACAACCAACCACAGGACAGACTGCTGGAGGACACAGTTAATGGGGGTCAGCCTTCCTCAACCTGCCAACTATAAACTACAAATTTTAAATAACTAGTAAAGAGAAAAGAGCAGGAGTAATTTCCAGGCTGGAGATGACAATGTGTGCTCAGGGGTCTATTATGTCCACTGCAGTTTCATTATGGGATGGCTCTGCAGGCTCCCTTTCCTTTATAGGTTGGAGGTTCCATCATCACTACCACGGACCTGTATACAAGCACTGGTCTCCTGCTGCTCCCAAGTTGGACCTATGTGTAAGCTGCCCCCAGCTCAGAGAGGCTTAACTGCTCCCAGTGAATCTCAGGTGGCAGGAATAACACAGGTAATCACTAGTAAAGAGAAGGTTAGATCAGTACAAGTGTCAGGAGAACATTTGCATGAATGTATCATTTGTACTGTTGTTTTTAGAGAAAGATTTGCACCTAACCTAAGCATCAAAGCAATGATCCTTCACCACAAAATTGTTTTTAAATTTGAGGAAGCTGTGAGTTGCAACTGCAACACATATATTATAACAAGACTTTTCTCTTATTTCAAACATATTTAGAACTACAGTCTCTTGTAGCATATTAATATGAAACAAGGTTTACAAGCAGAAGATAGCTGTCAAAGATCAAAGGTAGTGCCTTTGTTAGAAACAAGAGTTTAGTTTGCCAGTTATCCTCAAAAGCTTTCTAGTGAAATAAATTTCAATTTGATTATTTAGTAGTGTAACAAAACACAGCTTGACTGTATTTGAACAAGCATCTCTGATAGTTACTGCTGTCCTGACAGCAGCCACTAATTTAAAAATAATTATACAGAACTCACTAGGAGCTTTTGTTAGGAACTGCTTTTTTGAAAGCTTTGCTCAGAATTGTAGGTCCTTTTTGCAATTCCAATGAATTGCAAAAGAGCAAAAAACGTAATTTTGTTTAGAGGAAATTCCTGATCATTTACATCTCTGTAAAATATGTGCTAATGAGATGTTTTATACTCTAAACAAAACTTGAACAGCTCTTAAAACAATTTCAGTTGTAGGGACTGAAAATCTCTGGATGTGGCACAGACAAAATGGTATTAACCCAGAATGTAAATGTGGATGAAAAACATTTTAGAGAAAAGATCCTTAGAATACTTTGTAGATTGGGAAAAGAGCTGTGTAGCAACTGCCAGTGGGAGGATGTAAAAAACCAAACAAAACCAAAAAAAAAACCACAGAAGGTGATTTTAACTCGAGGAGAGGGCTAAGGAACCTTAGTACAGCTTTCCTGCTATTCTTCAAGTCAATCCATGTTATGCCTTTTAGCACCTAGGATGTTCAATGACATCCATGCTGATACATATATTTGGAGTTGGGTCTGGGGAGAAGAGATTAAGTCCTGGAACACTACAGCAATACCTAACTCCTGCTAATCCCTTTCTGGCAGTTGAACTTTGATGATTTCATAGTCCAACTTCCATGCAATGAGCTGGTACATCTTCCACTAGAGCAGGTTGCTCAGAGCGCTGTCCAATTGGCCCTTAAATGTTGCCAGGGATGGGACATCTACACTCCCTCTGGGCAACCTGTGCCAGTGTTTCTACCCTTTCTTAAAAATAGGTGCAATGTTTCCCTTTTTACAGTCACTGGGTACTCCATCTGACTGCCATGACTTTTCAAACATCATGGAGAGTGGCTTGGCAACTACATCAGCCAGTTCCCTCAGGACTCTGGGATGCGTCTTGCCAGGTCATACAGACTTAAGTATGTTCAGATTCCTCAGGTGGTTACTGTTCTCCTAAAGTGGGAGGAACTTTGCTCCCTCCAGTCCCTGCCTTGAGGTCCATCGATTTGAGAGGCTGGGAAGGGAGACTTGCAGTGAAGACTGAGGCAAAAAGATTGCTGAGTACCTCAGCCTTTTCTTCTCATCTGTTGAGACCAGTTTGCCAGTCATGTTCATCACAAGGAGTATGCTTTTCTTATCTTTTCTGGCTGAAATACCTACAGAAGTTTGTATTTTTCTTTGCATTCCCTTGTCGATTTCAGCTCCAGCTTTGCCTTGGCCTTCCTGACCCTATCACTACACAACTGGGCAACATCCCAATACTCTTCCCAGGATACCTGTTCTTACTTTCAACTGCTTCTGCATTTCCCTGTTTTCCTCTAGTTTGACCAGCATGTCTTCACTCAACTATTCTGTTCTCTTGCCTTCCCTTCCTGATTTCTTATGCATTTAATTTAAAAAAAAAAAAATTAATTAAAAAAATTCTAGTTAAGCAATCTAGGATCATTTGTGAAAATTGTAATACAGAAGGATGTTATCTGAGAGGAGGGCATTCTTAAGGACAGCAGCTCAGGAAGACAAACAGGTGTGCTGCATTTCACAAAGAATTCCATCACTGTAGGAAATTAAATCCTATTACTGAAACAATTTCCTTTTTGTTTTACATTTTAGAAGATACTGAAACACTGACTGGCTGCTTATTAGGGAGTATATTCAGCACTTTTAAAAACGGGGGCAAATCTCATTGACATGCTTGAAGTTGCCAGTGAATGTGTTTGAGTTTTAAAGACTGGGACAACCACCAGTCAGCTGGCTGTTAGGTGCTTTTTCCCCACAGAGCATACCTTGACTTCTTCATTATTGAGGCAAAAAACATCCAAGGAAATTTTGCACTCACTCATGATATTTAGGAGTAATATTCACACATGACTCAAGAATGAGAAATGGTTGACTTGGTGCTTAAATATACACATACAAAGAAAAGCTCTGAGACTGGGACCTTCTGGGTGACACCTGACAAAAAATTATTTGGGGCAAGTTGTGTGTATGTATTTAAGTATATTACAGGGGATGCCCAGAAAAATTTAAGACTTAAATTAATTTATTTATATGCTGGCAGTTAGTTTATATATTATCACTGGTATTCTTGCTTATATGTGGGAAACATTAAAACAACTCTGCATATGTTAAGATTTCAGGAGCATTGGTCACTGGCAACACGACTGCCTTTTTACTATTGGATTAAGTAGACTTGGGCATTTAAATCAGAGATGAATAAACTGATTTTGTTAGTACTTTCCTCAGTTACTTTACTTCTGTTTTTTAATAAAACATTATCTGCATTTTCAGCTTTACTGAAGAAACTTCCAACAAGCTCTAAGAAACATTCACCAGAAAACATCTGATTAAGCAAATGAAATGCCCTTTACAAGGAATTCTCAAACTGAAATACTTTCAGACTTCAAATGGATTGTAGATCTACCACATAATACCCAATTGTTCTGTGACTTTCTTTCTGTTCCTTTTAACAGTGAGATGTAAAACAAGTTGTTTTAAACAAGTGAGGAATAAAAGACTTGCAAGCTTTTTTAACAGAAAACTTTGACCTGTTGATTTCATCTGGCTACAAAATAAAAAAAATATTTCCAACAGAATTTTGAAAGACTGTTTATTTTTACAGAGCTAAAGCATTCACTTTTTAGTTTTCTAGTGTTCCTTATCTGGTTTACTAAAGAAAAACTTCCGAGCTGTAACTATCCTTGTATATACTTCCCACGCATCACAGCTACTTATTCTACACTCAATAGAAAGCCAGCTTATTCTTCAAATACTATAAGCTGCAGGAGACCCTTTTCCCCATTCTTCACTTCCAGAGATTTTAAATCAAAGGAAGTCCAGTTAAATTATGGCTTGTCTTCCCTTTTCATAGTTTTCTTCTATTTTTTTCCTTCCATTTCTAATGAACTAAGAAAGTAAGACAGAGGAGATGGAAAGGAGAAAGAAAACAATATACAAGCTCCTTGTATTTGTCTAACCAAATATGCTGTATCTTTGTTTTCTCCAGTGACTTGTAGAAATGTTGATTCCTTCAACAGATACGATTAAAGTTTTCTAAAAGTATTAAAATAGGATTTGAAAAGCAGAGGATATTCCCCCTAGAGTACTACAGTTTTGTGAAAGGTCAAAATCAAGGTGTAAAGGGTGTCTTTACTCCACCATATTGCTTAAACATATTTCGTGTAACTAATATACCCAGTGGCAGAAGTTGAACTGTTTGTACTTCATATAGTATAAAGAAGTTTGGAAAAATTCACTTCACTGCTCAAGGGAGAAAAATGTTTAAGTGTATCAGACATAGATTTCTTCTCCTAGAATCAACAGCTTTACTAACTCCAAGCTTACTGGCACATACAGACACTTACCATGAAGAAGACAATATATTCCATAGCTTTCTTTACATTTTTGCTCTCCAGACTCTTTTTCTATGCTTTGAAAGAATGAATGCCTCAAGTCAAAAATCACATAATTGAAAAATGAATGTTATCACAAAGATAGCATTTTGTGAGATCATTTGTATAAAAAGAGAAAGATTTTAGTTTCATTTTAAAAAGCTTCTGAAAATAGTAAGAAAGGTTAGTGAGTGTGTACTTGCACATGAAAAGACCTTTTAACAATCCAGATGAAGGCCTGATTAGTATATTTAATACTTTTTGAAGGACAGGATTCTGATGAGGTTTAACTGGACAGCAAAAGGACATCTAGTGAAGTTAAAAGGTGACAAATGTAAAGCAATGCAGATGTGATGGTAAAAAAATTCAGTTACTTTTCCTAAATTAAGCATATGAAAGCTTAATGTAGGAAACTTAAAAGTGCAGCAATATCCTGAGCACCTCATTCTATCTGCTACATGAGCAGAAATTGTAAAAAAGAAAAAAAAAGACAACATTGAGAAACAAAATCCAACTTTTAATCTTGGACAAATAAAAAGTCCACTACAAAAACTTATAGTGCAGCTTCATGTAGAGTCTTTAGCAATGCTATTTGTGAAAAATTATCACAGAATTAGAAAAGGACCAAAAAATTCTGGGTTAAGTATTACAAGGCAAGACTTCTTCAGTCAGGACTGACTAGCTCAGCTCTAGATACCAGTATAGATACTACACTAAGCTTATGTACAAGGTAAACAGCGGTCAATGTAGATCCGTTGTAGTGATGCACCAATTCCTTAACCTCTTCTCATATCATAAGAGTTTAATAATTTGGATAGACAAGAAGAAATAGTAACTCTTATCCTTAAATCAAATGCCAGCAGTGGTAACGGCAGCAGTTCAGACCATAAGCTGAAAAAAAGATGGCTATAGCTAACTGATATCCACCTGTGAAAGTCTTTTGAGATGTCAGCCAACACGCCAATTGTTTACACACCAAAGTATATTTCATGCACAAAGATTATTTTGAGCTGCTGTCCTCTATAAGACACAGAGCCTTTCAAAATCAAATCCATAGCTGTTTAAAGTAAGAATTATCTTATCCTATTGCTATAGACAAAGCTGCATAGAGGAAGTTTTAAGGTAAAATACCAGGAAGTAAGGCTTGGACCTAACTGAATTGCTTAGTGAAAACAGTATTCTACAGGAAGACACAATGTGCTAATGTCTCACACTGAAGAGATTTTGTCTTTGAATGTACCAAGCAGTTAAGACAACAACTACCAGTAAACTACCAGTAACAGACTTAGTACTGTTAAGAACAGTATAGCTTAAATGAAGTAAAGCAGATGCAGTTCTAATCTGGAATGCACAACAAAGGAAGACACACACCTATAGGTATGCTTACCACACAACAGTTAAGTCTGTTTACAACTGAGAGGCAGAGCAGGCAGCTAGTTAAGCCAGTTAAGTCCTCATTTAGACAAACAGCTGTGCTAGGGTTTATTCCAATTCTAAAAACTCCAGACAACACAAACTAGTGATCAGGCTTATTTACAGAATTAGGTATCTTCCACAATGATGCCAAAGAACATGTGCATGCACATGTGCTGTAACACATGAGCATGAACAGCACTGAAGGTATGCACTGATACAGGTGCTCTAAGTCAAATTTGGGAAGAGATTCCACAAGACTGAACTACATAAAATAGCAAAAAAGCTGGTAAAAGTACGTATAGAAAAAGAAAAAGGGCTTTCACATTTCATTACCTCATATATGTACCTTATTTCATTAAATCATGTATGTAAATTTATCTTAGAGTGCTCCTCAAAAGCATTTGTTTAATGTACAAATTTGTACAATTTGTACAAATGTATACTACATTTGTAAATATCAAATGCTAAATTTTATATACTAGGTAATGACGTGGTTGTCAGGAAACGGTGAACACAGAAACTCAGTGTGCAAGCACAGTTGTCCTTCAATGTTGTACAAAGCTTCCTGAGAATACTGGCTGTATATTTGCAGACAGCCATACTAGAATGCTGGAATGGAATAATCTAGTGGTTGCACAGAGTCTGCCCTGAAATCCTGGTCAACTCTAGAAAATGCATACTGATTATGTTTACAAGTTGACACTTTCACTGTCCTGCTTTTGTTGGCTAGAATAAAGTGAATTACCTATTTCACAGCCTTTTTGAATCACAGCCATCTACTTCATTTCCTAAAACACTTGGAGTTCTTCACCAAGAAATTCCAAGCGTCCTGGATAGTGTATTGTGTGGCTTCACCCTGTCAGGCTGCAGTGACACAAAAAGCATTACTCTATAAAAACACGCATTATTATTGTCAGTTCTGGTTTGGCACGTATGCTGATCCCAGTTACTTTTCAGCATAACCTCCACAGAGAAAAGGATTGATATGACAAAAAAGGAAGGTCAGAGAGAGTTTAAACACATCAGAATAGGAGAGAGACTTAAAATATGGCATTTATAAGAGAGATACTGTAGTTTAGCAGCATCAAGTATTTCTTATTGAATAATTCAAGGGAGTCTGGTTCACAACACTAACCTAAGCACTAATTAGCCACAGCAACACACTTTCAACAAAAATATAAAATAAGATCTAACTAATGACCATTTCTAGTGGCAAAAGATGAAGTTCTCTAATTTATCTGTGGGAAAAAAAAAAAACCACTAAAAGAAGAAACAAAATGAAAGGGGAGCTTTAAAATAAAAAAGCATTTCAAAGGGTAGGTTGCTGAGGGCATTTCAGGGCCTAGGGCATACTGCTCTGGTTAGTCCTTGAAATTCATCACTGCAAAACCGAGATGATTATTTCTCTTTAGGAGAAATCCCTTCTATGCCAGTAAACATAGAAGTTGTACATTATTTAAACTGATGCATGCATACAATTGGACAGAGAAGGCACTATACCAGAATGCATATATTTTTTGAACTAAAACAGCGACAAAGTGATAATTCTTTGAAACTGAGTCAAGAAACTTCTCCAGCAGCTGATTACACTGCACTCTGCTATAATATGTTTTTTGCAGTTTAGTACATCACATTATTTCTCGGCTGGAAAATGAGGGGATACAAGATCTATTTATAGGACTTGGCAAATTTGATAACACAGAGCAGCAGGTCACTAAATCGTAGATAACTGGAGAAATGATTCCTAATGGGAGTTACAGTGTGCTCAGTAAAATTGCTTCCACTGTTATCTGCCATATTATCTACAACACCCATTTGATTCAAATTTCAAATTCAACAGTAAGACAACAAATAAAGCCTAGCTAATAAGCCATAAAATTTCAATGGAATTGCCTCCATTAGGCATATATATATATATATATATAAACTAACTTCAAATTAAATGGCACCTGACTTATGCATTTTATTATTCTAAATACTGCAGTCATAACCACAGAGTATTTTCATCATAGTGCTGAAACTGTTTTATTAATTTGTGTTATGTGCGTGTTTTAAGTGACCAGTAGTGCTGAACAAGGATGCAGAAGGACAGATGTTTAATTGGCAGTAAGCACACAAGAGTGAATTCTCAGTTGTCAAGTTTCAGGCAGAAGTTCAAGAGAAATACATGCCCACAGCTGAGCCTCATTACTGAGTTTCAAATGCCTATTTAAGACCTCCTCAATTAGTGAAGTATGAAAGTTTATTTATTCTTGCCTCAGAATCTTAGTTTACTTCTGATTTAGGTCCACAGAAATGCAAAGACAGATCTTTATATGAAGAAGATAGTCTCTATTAAAAATCTGAAAGTCATGAGGATGATTTACATTTGAGAAAGTCAAGACTGTACGCGTGGACTCAGCTGAAACTAAGATGTGAGCTCCTCCCTGCAACATTTCTCAGCAACAACATAACACCATAATCATGCCAAACTAGTCTGCTTGAAGTATGCTTTTCCTTTAAAGAGATATTTGCTTCCTAATTTCCAGCAAACCACTGAACTTTTCAAAAATTTCATTTCGGGGATGAAGCTATAAATTGTTCTGCGATCTTCTTCCTATATTTGCTTCTTCACATTCATACTGACACAATCTACCTTCCTTAGCATCTGTTAAGGTATTTGCATATATTTTCATATAATATAAGCAAAATGAAGTCTCTACAGCTATATTATTATCCATTTCCAGTAATTTCCAGTATTGGAGACACAAACCTTGGGAAAACAGAAGCTGTACAGTACCAGTGAAATTCTGAGAGTCTTTATTTAGAAAGCCACCAGCTCCTATGAACAAAATGTTCTGCTGGTTATTTTCTTCCCTGCATAGAGCTCAGCAGTCTTGCATTCAGTCATCTTCACTTCTATAAAGTGAGGTTCTATCTCTCAAAAAAGGCTGCTATAGCCATATGCCCTTTTGACATTGGCATAGTAACTATACAATACAATGCAACGGGGCCACTGGGACACAGTTTCCTTCTACCTTTACCAAAAAATACTAACATAAAAGTCTCTGGAACTGTTTAAGAAGTTTCAGAATACAGTATTTATTTGAAAACCATCTGAAAATCAAGTAATTTCTCATTAGTTCTTTCTTTTACTGCTTATTGAGATATTTCTCTCTTTAACGTACCAGGCATTATAATATTGGAAAAACCTAGTTTCCTTGTTATGGATACTCCATGGGTAAATCTGGATGTATACTCCCTCCTGATTTGTTCTATGTCTCCATGAAGCAACTGAAGAGAAACTGCCAAACCTGAAATTGAAGACAAAAACAATGAAAAATAAGACATTCAAACAGATTATTGTTATCAGTATTTCTTAAAAATTGTATATCTTTGCAAGTATATATGCATTCTTGAGAACAGGAAATTCAGAGGAAGCTTAGTAATAGCAAGCCAACCCACTTCAATTTTTAAATGTATTTGGGAAGGGTATCAACATCCAAAAATCAATAAAGACTTGAAAACAACTACCCATGAAAAAGCATTAGCAAATTATTATTGATGTGTAATTAAACTACAATGACAAGTATGAAAATTATCTCAATAGAGTTGGACTAATGGTTTAACTAAAAAGAGAAGTAGAAAGAGGTCAGTTTGGAGAAATTTCAGTCATCAATATTTGCTACCATTTCAATTTTTCACTTCCTTTGACACAATCCTGCCTGCATTGATAGGCAAGAAAAGGTGCACATACAATGGTCCCAAGCTATGGGTGAAATGCAGAAGTCTCATCACAATGCATCACTTAACCTGATACAAAGTTATACAATTTATTCATCCAAAATCTGAAGAAAAAAATTCTAGTGAACCAATATAGCATAATCAGTACTCTTTACTGATAATGAACCATATGGAACCATAATTTCATAATGACTGAAATCACAATCTTTTTTCAATATTCATCAGATTTAATCAATCATACTCTTTCTTATGTTTGCTAGAAGACATGCAAAATGCAAGGGCGGCCATATAATAATTTTCCAATTTTTATTCCTCTAGAACCAAGGAAGCATAACTTCTTATACTACATCTGCAGTATACAAACAAATTGCAAAGAGCATACTTCATTACAGTTGAGATTAACAAAAGCAACAGATATGCCTTTTGGTTATTTCAAATATAATCACTGAGGCAAGTGTCAGAATGACACAGCTTGTAAAGACTAATCTTGCCTGACCTTCAACATTACTACAGTATATCACGTGTCAACATACAGATCAAGGAGAAGATAAAAGCAAACTCTTCATATACACTGAACAACTGGAGATAAACAGACAACTCAGAAGAAGAGTCATAATGAGCTTGAGATTAAGCTGAAGCAAATAACATGTACAACACAGACTGAACAACAAGGTCATCGGTCCTTTCAGCTTTGAAAGACGTTTTCCCTACAACCATGTTACTGTTTAACTGAATAAATTTACTTGAAGTCTGGCAGTTCCTAAAATCAGACCTTAAAAATCTGTACTATGTACTGCCAGTCCAAGCTACTACAGATCAGATATCTAATTACCATGACAACTTTTATATTTTTCCTCTTACCTACACTTACATTTTCTTATTTTGGCAACTCCAGAGAACATGATACTCTGACCAAACTTTCCTTCTCATGAAAAACAGCTCGCCTACACATCTCCAACTGGAGATAAAAACAAATCTTACAAGGAAAAGCATTCAGTGAAGTCTATTCTATTTTAAGGACTGTATTTAATGCCATGGACATTAATTATTTTTGTAGGGGAATTTGTTCTATACAGTGAACAACCTTCAGGCAGTAGTGACAATTATTATTGGGGTAGGTGAGAAAACAAACCACATTGTGGCTAGCTGGTGGTACAGAAGCTTGGTACAAAGTCATACAGGCAAAATTCAGGCTCTGTTAGAGCAGGTGAAAGGTTTTTCATTGCTGTACGGGAAGAACTAGGCTGGGTATAGCTCCCTTATAAATATGGATATTTAGCCCACGTCCAATCTTGCTGCTTTTATATTTTAAGAAATTGTTATACATACACATGTATAATCATGCCCTCATATGCCCCTATTGCACTGTTTCCTTGGAGACCTAAAAAACCCATTTGCTATTGTTCCAGACCACATGAATCACAACAGCATTAATCAGATGTTGTACACCGCCTGGTGCTGAGTAAAGTTATTGTATTTTCTAAACAAAGGTTGAAGATCCCAAGTCCAATTTCTTTTCAGTACAAATTTCACAGATTTCCTTGAAGAATTTTATTTAACTCTAAAATCAAATGTCAAAAAACCTCATCAATGGCTAAACACTTTTAACTTGAGAAAAAAGCAATCTGTCAAAGATTTGAAGTACTTGCTCATGCAAGGCAAGAAAGATATAAAGCTCTGTAAAGCTCACAGCATTCATTGTTAGAAAGTAAAGAGTCATCTTTATATATCCAAGAAATCTCTTAGTGAACACACTTGAAACATAGGTTAGTCCTTTTACCTATAGTTTAAACACATCTTTGGAATACAAATGGCATGCATTCCCCAGCTTCTCAGAAAAATGAAAAACATCAGATTACAGATAGCAAAGTTACTTAAAAATGTTATATGTTATATACTGACCTCTTACTAAAGAGGCCAGTAAATAGGAAAGAGTGAAAGTCAACCAGAATGGAAACAAAGCAAGGATGCACAGAGAAGGAAATCTGAAGGACCTCCAAAAATCAATTCTTCAAGTTAACAGTTTTGTCACTGAGGACCTCGTTGCCAAATAAAAGGGATTTGACAAGAAGGGAAGTAAAACTGGTAAATCTGGTAAAAATGCTAAAGTTGAGAGCACCTGGACTTTACATTATCAATGAAAAGAACACAATTCCCAGGTAAGCATTAAGATCGCTCTCTCAAAGCTCCACTAATTTTACAAGGAAGTCGGGCTACCCTCCATTAAGGACCTAAAATCATAAGAGGCATACTGTTGCTGAGGTGTGATACCCACGTAACAGAACAGGTTACCTGAATTCCCAATGATTTGTTACATTCAGGATGTTGAGATGGGCAAAAGGAATATACTGTATATGAAAAGGTTTCCCCTAGAACTGGTTCCATTCTGCTCTCAAGATCGCACTATTTGATGACCAATAATTGGCCACTGGTGAGCTATTCATAGGCCTGGGGCCTCTAGTATCGTCCTATGCCAGTACTTTCAAGGTGTCAGTTATGGTCACATGTCTTTACTCTTTTGTGTTCCATTTTAGTCCAGGGTTATAGATAGTTAACTCTACACAGAGTAACTACATGTTACAGCTATCTGTTAAATACAAAACATATATACCAAGGTGGGTTACACCACACAACTGCAGAAAACCAAGCAAGAGCGATAATAAAGCAAATGAAATTTATTATTTCGTCATTAGATATATGCTTTTACAAGTTAGAACAAATCTCCAGGCAGGGTAAGACAAGTCCAGCCAGCCAAAGCCAGATAGGTAATGAGGACCTTGCTGGCAGCTAAGCACAAAGTCTGTGGCCAGTTACAAGCGACAGCAATCCCATATTCATCGGTTTATAAAAATGCAATACACTTGCTAAAGAAAGTAGACACTCATTGTGATTGAGGAACCATGCAATTGTGTGGGAAATGAAGTTTCAGAAACCTTGCAAGTGCAGAATGAGTACATAAACAGCATTGTGCTTGAACAGATAGAAATGGATACATGTTTCGATCTGAGGCCTTGGCGAAAGCTGCCTGAGCTAGAACAGTGAGCTTTTTACAGTTTAAAGCAAAACCGTAGTTTTGTAGTTTTTAAAATAAGTATGCTTTATAAAAGTAGAAATGTATTTTTAACAAGTAAAAAGACGCTTTATGTAAGAAATAATAGTGATAAGTAAAAGAGTTAATAATTTTGAGTTTAGCAAAATATCATATATAATAGAGTTTCTTAGAAAGTTAAAATGTAGCAATATAGGCCTGTATAACAGACCTTAATAGCAATATGATGATTGGTTAAAACAGTACGCATTGCGGTAAAATCATACAGTAGTGATTGGTACAAATGTGTTAGCAAGCTTTGTGGCATTTGCTTATTGGCTTAAGAAAGTATATAAGGCCTTGTAGAAAAAAGTAGGTTTGGCTAAGCTACCTCGGCTGCTGCTACAGGGGCATCTGTGCCTGCTGCAGCTGCCACTGCTATTGCTGCTATTCGTACTGTAACTCCTTCTACCTCTGACACGAGAGATGCTGTTCGCACGTCTCTCCTATCTCACCCTTCAATAAAAATGAGACTGATTAAGGAACAAATCATCTCTGTGACATCTCTCAGTCATCACAATCACCACTAATCCCGACACAATTGTAATAAAAATCATGGGGAAGAGGTACTTTAAAAAGATAGAACAATTCGTTTTACAACGGACTACAGTTTGTATGCTTATTATAAATTGAGCTACCAGAATATCAATGTGCATTAACTAACATAATTTAAAACTTAATGACACGTCACATTCAGATTTTCAGAAGGGTGCAGATTCAGCTGAAGAGGGACTCCCTCAGGCACATTGCAAAACAAAGTAGACTGAAGAGGAACTGACAAGTTGAAACATATCACCCTTAAACTAAAAGAGAGATTTAGACTAAATCATAGGAAGAAATTCTTTATGGTGAGGGTGGTGAGTCACTGAAAAAAGATGCCTAGAGAAATTGTGGGTGTCTCATTCCTGGACGTGTTCTAGACCAGGTTAAACTGGGCTCTGGGCAACCTGATCTAGTGGGCTGCATCCCTGCCAACAGCAGGGGGACTGCACACAGCAAAATTACTAGCTTTAGAAAAAAATGACAGCATTTTGTGGTGGGACAGCTGTTCACAGACAAAGCAAAATAGAGATCTGCAACATGCCACCATAAACTGCATCTGACTGTGGTTGATAGAACCACTGCACCATCTATGAAACCTAGGAGCCATCCAAAACTTCATAACTATACATTTTCCATTTCTAGAACAATAGGAGCTAAAACATAACAATGAAAATGATTATCCAGTCTCTGAAGGACTGGCACATTTTCTTTAATAAGGTATTTAGCCTAGCTTTGTCGCCTCAGAAAAAACTTCAATTACCTCCACAGCAGTAATTAAAACCTCTTGTGTTAGCTATTACTCCTTATTTACCTCCGTTTTGAAACTACTACTACAATACTCTGTAAGGAACTGCAAATAGATATGCTTTTATTTCTTTTGCAAGCACATGAAATTTCTTACTATTAACTTGTACTAAATTTCAACACAACACAGATTTTTATCATTCAGATAAAAGAGAATGCAGAAAATTGACAAGCTGCTGAATAAGCATCCCAGATTTTTGTTAGATTTGCCACTTTACCTTCAAACAGCTTTTGTACTGCATTCTTGATTTCTGCACTTAGTTATGACAAAAGGCATCTGTTCATTATGCTTATAGACCCTTTATTTGCATTTGAGCTTCTGGGGGGAGGGGAAAGAATTTACATTCAGCTACTATCTACTGGCAGCAGAGAGTCCTAGATCATAATAAGAAAATGCCTAGCAGCTGCTCAGGAAGCTGACAAGAAGAAAAAAAAACAAAACTCAGATAGAATGTTATTCAGCACTGTTTGTATTTTAAGAAAGGTAATAAAATATGGCATGTGTCCAAATAAAGCTGCCTAAAGGTGTTAAAAGTATTCTGAGGGTTTATAGGTGTTCCCGTTTTCAGTGTTTTAAGTGCAAAGGTAAAAACATAAAGGTAAAACCAGTAGATTTGCACAATACTATTGGCAAATAAATTATTTATTGATTTAACATGAACTGGGACAAACAATAATATAAATCTTGGCCACAGAAAACTCTATGTAGAAAATCCCACAAATTACAATCTGGGAATAGAGAGATTAAAAAGGAGAGATAGATTCAGTCCTTGATGGCCTTTTTCAAGACTTCATTCTGATTAATTTGAATTATCAAAGGAAACTCCAAACTCCTGTTTTCCTCAGTTTTAAATTCTGGGGTTTAGGTCAGTAAAAAAAGAATGCATGAATGCCATTGCAACATTCTGACAGCTTTCTTGGAGCTCCTGTACCCAAGTCTTTTGTCAGAAATGCCCTCAAGTGTACAAAGTAGGGATGTTTTTCTTCTTCAAATGGAACATAAACACTTAAATGCAAATGACATTTAACTGTCATAGGAAAACTGGCTTGGAATTTCTTTACAGGGTAGATGGTAGCACCTCAAGTCTTTCTTCAAAAGGCTAAATTACTATTATAAGCACCTAGTCTAACTTCCATATAAAGACAATAGATTTCAGAAATAACGTCTCCAGTTCTTACCTTAGCAAGCCCACTGCTGCCCTTTTCTATTAACAATTCACAGTGCATGTTAGTACCCACTTGCACACTATAGTGTTGTATTGCAAAGGTGAACCATCTTGCACAAAAATTTTTAAAATTACATTTTTATAAACAGGATGGTTAGCTAGAATATTATGGAGTGCACAAAATACAAAATTTGCAATTATAAGTGCTTTATATTGCTTCTAGTGCAAATAACAGACAAAAGGTTCCAAGGAAACGCATCTTCTCCTTCATGAAGTGTAGCTGTTAATGCAAACAGAATTGTATTAGAAATTTAGCTACTTGCATCCCAATTATGTGTCTTATTTCAAAGGAAACAGATGTTTAACAGGTATCTGAACAAAATGTTAAAAACCAAATCCCCACCACCATAAGAACCCAGGTAACAATTGTAAAGAACTTGTAAATAAATTCTTTGAAGGCACTAAAATCATGCATATATGTTCTATAACTCATTATTTGAAATTGTGTTAAGAGTTATTTTTTTAGTAGATAAAACGAAGGAAGTCAACACTTCCAACAAGTAGAACAAATTTTCGGAAAAGGTTTATAAATACATAACCTAACTGCAAGACAGAAATATGAACTAGCTATTGCTATTATGTAGCCTTAGCTTATGTAGCCTTAGCTAGGAATTTCTGGGTTTAAATTGGGTGCCACTTGAATCATGTACAGCAATAGTGTGTCCAGCAGGACCAGGGCAGTGATTGTTCCCCTGTCCTCAGCATTGGTGAGGCCACACCTTAAATCTTGTGTTCAGTTTTGGGCTCTTCACTACAGGAAGAAAAGTGAGGTGCTGGAGCATGCCCAGAGAAGGGCAACAGAGTTTGTTAAGGGTCTGGAGCACAGTTCTTATGAGGAGAAGCTGAGGGAGCTGGGGCTGTTTAATCTGGAGAAAAGGAAGCTGAGGGGAGACCTTATCACTCTCTACAACCAGCTGAAAGGAGGTTGCAGGGAGGTGGGGCTCCGTCTCTACTCTCAAGTTACAAGCAATAAGAGGAAACTGCCTCCAGTTGTACCAGGGGAAGCTTAGATTGGATATTAGGAAAAAATTCTTCATGGAAAGGGTTGTCAGGCATTGGAAAAGGCTGTCCAGAGAAGTGCTTGAGTCACTATCCCTGGAGATATTTAAAACACCCACTTGGCAGTGCTGGGTTAATGGTTAGACTCCATGATCTTAAAAGTCTTTTTCAACCTAAACAATTCTACGATTCTATAACTGCAGTACTGACTTGAACAAGAAGTCATAGTTTCTTCTGAATATAAGCTCTCCCTGACAGAATCACAATGGCACATTTTTCATTCTTCTCTAAAAACAAATATTTTAGCAACACTGAAGAGAACAACATGAATTTAACTCTATTACACCCTTATCTCTTCAGGGTTAAATGATCTTGGAACACCACTTTATGTGCAAAATTCTTTATATGTGTAATCTTCTGGCTTCAGCATTTTTTGAGAACAAAAAACTCGTATACTTAGTGAAGCACATAAGAGCAGTATTCTTATTTTAAATGTATTTCAAACAGCAGCCTTCAGTGGCAACTAATTCTTAAACATATCAAACTGGAATACACATAATTTCCTTGTCAAAAAACAAAGATTAAAAATCACAGATTCATAAACTGTCCTAGAACTAGAGTAACTAAGCAAATGCACTTCTGTTTAAACATTACTGATGTGAAGATAAAAAATACATTTCAAAGCAACACTGACACCTGAGAACCCTGTTGATAAAACACAAACATCAGAAGACTTTTCTGTGATGAATTATATGCCCAGGAGTTACCTAGGAGTTACGTACTTCATTCTGTTTTACCTTCTCTGTCAAGTTCATGTTTCTGCTCCTGATATCATTCCTCCTCATTGTTTCCCAGTCATTGCTCCAGTCAATTCTCCACTGTAAGCCTATGCTTTCTTCTTGCAGGGAATGCACATTTAGTTTCCCATCTGACATTTCTTGTGCTGATTCACAGGAAAAAGCTCTCCTTGCAACAACTGTGAGTGTGGTAATGCTGTGAACTGCTGGGGTAGTGTCATGCAAACATAGTCACATTTCTTCTGGTATCTAGAAAACACTTTAAGTTACCACAGCTCTATTCCTAGAAATACCATAAACTTATATTGAGCTACAGATTCCCCACTGCATTTGATCTCTTGTAGCTTCTCTCATTTTACAAGTGTGAAAAAATTATGCTCCATGATTAAGGGGCCTCTGCAGTTTCTCCCCTGCAAGGTAAACAATGATTCTAACAGGCTTCCTGCTCCAAATTAAGGAATTTGTAAGCCAAAGCTTACTTTTTGTGAAATGGGAAATCAAACAGACCAAGTATACATTTCTTTAAATTTCTCAGCGTTTGACAGTAACCATGGAGAAACTATATCATTAGAGTGCCAAGGGGCTGCTGAATGCAGGTAAATAGGCATGAGAAGACCTCAAAGGACATATCACTGTTTCTAATCGTCTCCATTGCCATACTTGTCTCAGAACTTGCATCTTGTCAGATGAGTTCATGCACTCAGCTTGTCTACCTCACGTCTTTTCTGACCAAGCCTTATATGACCACTGAGTATAAGACTGACTTAGTGGCAACTGAGAGGTATACTAGGGAAAAAAAGTCCCACAAATGAGGTAAAAATAGTTCCCCAAACCGAAGGATGTTCTGTGAAACTTACTGGTTGAAATAAAATTAAAATTATTTGCCTCTGAGTGAGCAACCTCACTGAACTTCAAAAAAGTTACATCTCACTTTGAGGTTGTTTTCTCTTTCAGCTGGTGTTGGACCACAAATTCCTGAGGATCCTTCCAGCCTAACTTACTGTATGATCTGATGAATAACTTTCTTCCTTAAGATGACAGATTGTCTTTCCTCATGATGGTATTGTTAGCAAACATCTGTCAACACACAGGCTTCAAGTCCTCCATGCTTCAATCAGGGCATTCTAGTTTCAAGCACTGACATAAATTAAAGTTAATGTATTAACAGTCTTTCCAGTGAAGTTGCAAAGTAAGTTTGGCATTGCTACCACAGAATACATCACACTGCATTCAGTAAAAATGCTATTAAGTTACACCACTCTTGTCTAGTTCATCAGAACATTCCAAGATAACGGCACAGGGAAAGACCTTCCCAGTACATTAGTTATTTTCATGGAATCCACACAAGAGTTCAAAGCTACAAAGCAGCTAGATGTATTTTTAATTTCCTACATCAGTAATTTAATCTCTATAGGACATGAAAGGATTTTCACCTCCTTTGCTGTCACAACTGAAAAGCAAATGTATCCTTTTCTCAGCTCCCAAGAAGTACTGCATCAGTCACATGCAACTTTTCAAGACTTGTTATAAGGAAATCCTAATCAGCGTTTACAGAGAAGCTTACACTTGAGACTATTAGGAGCCTAAAGGAAAAAGCAGAGCAAAACAGAATGTCTTGCAAGTCCTTAAAAGTAAGTTATTCAGTCTTTCTTTTCATAGGAATGTTAAGAAAAAGAAATTTGTAGTGCATTTCATCAATATTTAAATATGATTTTTATCAGGTAACTCATTAGGGAGAATATTCATACATATCATGAGATCCAGGCTTTCTCCTCTGTAGGATTTGGTAAGAGGACATGAATACAGATCACACTTAAGAAAATCATGCGCTACTCAGAAGGCTTTAGAGCCACTTCCACTTTCCCCATGGTATCATGAATATTTTCAGATCATATACGAAGTTGAATAGTTGCTGCAGGGAAGCTGGAGAAGCCAAGCAATTACCATGCTCCTCTGGGACATGCAAGACTGACTGAAAATTCTTTTCCAAATCAGATCTCTGGTTCTACAGATACAAAAATAGAAATGTGCTATTCTCCTCATAAAACTGATGCAATTAAGTGTGATGCATATGCAGGAGTATTAGTTTTTCCACTGCTTTTTGCATTTTAAAACAAAGTAACCAGCTTCTAATTCTAAGAAAAAAATATTATACAAAAAATATATTTTACAGCCAGCTCTGCTCCAGAAATTACTAAAACCTGGTTTGGTCAATAATGACATTCCACAAATACCGTAAACTCAATGTACGAAATAACAGTGCTACTGAATGCAGCGAAGGTTGTACAATTTTGCCTTTGCAATAATGGTTTGATCTCCTACACCAGGCAACCAGGCTTTTTCCAGTAATGTGATACCTCACACCAGTTGCAACAACCAGTGGTGAATGGGAATTACATCCACTGCCTGCTACTCCACTCTCTGTTAGATTGGAAATTCATGCAGAAAACACATTCCAGTTCCCACTTCAGCAAAGGATACTAAATTATCCATGAGAGTGTACCCTTCCTTCCATTCCTGCACCACTGAGAAGAGGAAAGGGGATGGACAACTGTCCCCTGCTCCTTTTTGGGCTTTATTAAGAAGTGATAGTCATTTGTCGTTATTTGATCTTTTTTAGACACAAGCTGAGAATAATATGCAAGAGGACTCTGTACTTAAGAACTGTCATGAGTTGAAGCAGAAAAAGTAGGTTTTTGGGAGTGGGGGGTTGAGTGGCAAATACAAATGCTATAGTCTGTCACTATGTATTTTACATGCAAGACACTCAAAGTACATTTTGAGTTCCTTTTTAGATTGCCCCAAAAACTGAAAGATTTTTTTTTTTCCTCAAGAATACTATGAACTATCTGATAAATTATTTTAGCAGGGGGACACCACAATTTGTGGAAACCAAAGACTGTGTAAAATCTCCTGACTTGAAAGAAACTGTACAGGCATATGAAAAGGGAACAAGTCTAGAGAATAAACAATGTCTGAAGCATCTTTGCTGTTCGTTATTTTTATTGTGCTTCCTTTCTAAGTCTTTTCTAAGTGTTCAAGGTGATTTGAAAAGGGCAAGTGTGATATAAACCAAAAAATCAAGTTTTCCTACATCTGACTCATACCTACAACAGATTCTAAGGGAGAGAAAAGACCTCTCTCTCCTGTAATGCAAGGTGTTATCCTTTTTTGACAACAACAAGGTGGCAGCCAAAGCTAATGAGGCTTCAGAACCAGCCACTCAACATTATCACAGAAAAAGACAGCAAATTAAAAATAAAAAGTAGTGTAACAACAATATTTTCCAAGAGGTGTCAGCAGAAGTATCTGAACATATTGCTAAAACCTTGCAAGTGCTTTTTCAGGCTGCTAAGGAGTCACAGGAGAACGAATTTCATGTGTGTGATATAAATAACCTTCCATAGTTTATCTTTCAGTTGCTCAGTACTCAAATTGGCGTTACTGCTCACTTCCTCCTATCTCCAACCTTCACATCCACTACCAGAATTCTGTGCTGCTCTTCCCTCTTTGCCTTCCTTACCCTGACAAACTTTTTCAAAATGTGACTAATCTTTCATTTGCTACTTTTTGTTTCCAGCCCCCTGCAACCTGTAAAAAAACATCTTTCATGTTGAATATTCACATAATTAAGAGTATTCAAATTTATCCAACAGCTACTAAGAACTGCACATTTAATTGTGACTCTTATTTCATGACAGAAAAATAGGATTAGCAATGTATCACAGAGTAAGCACATATTGCATGGACAGTCAGAACAACCAAGAATAAGTTTTTTCTTGATGAACATGATTAACATATTTAAGAAGCCAAACATTAAACTTATTCAGTTATGTACCCTTCTATTTGCAGTACATGATTTTTGTATTTATTGTCCAGTTGGATCCATGAAATTCTAAATCTTTAATATATATATATATATATGTGGCTAGACTCTATATGAGAAAGTAATAGAATTAGAAATGCTTAAATATATAACTTCAGTCTTGATAAATAACATGAGGTTTTATGTTCTTCTGGGTTATCCACTAAAGATTGTTAAACATACATTTTCAAAATAAACATTATGCTTGAAATCAAGTTAAAGAAGCCTGCAGTGTACCATGTAGTTAGTCAAAGAAGCATGAAGTCTACTACATGAAAGGCATTGCAAATACAATATACTGGAACCTTGAAAATGAGATTTTTCTATAGTCATATTTCAACTAATCGACATTTCACAGGGAAAACCAACATTTGAATATAGGGACAATAGACTCATAAGCCTCCATTTCAGGTTTCAATTCAAGTTTGATCCCATCTTTGAATGACAGAATTCAGAAAAAGTTAGCAAGTTGATATTAAAAAGCGAAAACGAAAAATGTAAATTCAACATCTCCTATGAGTCAAATCACCATCGCATAATAACAAAGCTCATTTGTGTCCCATTCCTTAAGTCTCACACACAAATTTATTTCAGTGACAGTTTCAGTAACATACAGTTGACTGTGGAGGACTATTGGTAAGTTCTTAAATTACGACTCTGCATCTTGCTCAGCTGGAATGCAAAGCTACCAGTAGGAATGCAGATTGCACATTAATTTTTTTCTGAAGTTTAATATATAATTGTTCTGGTTTCGGCCACGAGGGGGTGAAGTCTGGAGCCGTGTGGGCATGTCTAGGTTGCTATTCTATACCAGCTACATCATCAATGGTGTGGAACCAAGGAACTCTGGCTTCCAGGAAGGACTAGTGTGGCTTCAGGTCAAGAAAAAGCCTGAAGGGAGGGGGAAACTCATCCACCATTGCTGATTGTTGTCCAGGGCCCTCAGTGAGCATTTTGCATGTGAATCACCCTCTTATGTACACTTTTGTTATAAATATTCCTGCTGTTTCTTTTCCTTATCTCATTGCTCTTTCCAGTAAATTGTCACCCCAGGATCTCTGCCTTTCGTGTATCCCACCAGAGGGGGGAGGAGAGCGGCTCGTGGTTTTCTTTTCAGTGTGAGTACTTGTGGGAAGAGATGGGATG
>VZTE01000199.1:0-64826 GCA_013397775.1 Eulacestoma nigropectus
AGGAAAATATAGGCTGGATATTACGAAAAAGTTTTCTACGGAAAGGGTGATAAAGTACTGGAATGGTCTGCCTGGGGAGGTGGTGGAGTCACCATCCCTGGATGTGTTTAAAAAAAGACTGGATGTGGCACTCAGTGCCATGGTTTAGTTGAGGTGTTAGGGCATGGGTTGGACTCGATCTTGAAGGTCTCTTCCAACCTAGTGATTCTGTAATTAACAAAGAACCCATAGGACAAAGAAACAGTGAATCAGTCCACTGGACAGGGACAAACTACAATTAATACGGAGGAAAAAATGTTTCCAAATCTTCTTTTTGTCTCCCACCTTTTCCTTTTATACTGTATATTGGACCAGTTTCTAAACCAATAATCGTCTCCTCCTGTAAGTTCATGGTTTTGCCTTTAATCAAAATCCAGGGTTTTGCTTTGTGTTGTTTTCCACGCGTTGCAGTTGAAGTCTCCGATGTTGGGAATGCTGCTATAGGCTACAATTGGTCGCTCGGGTGGTCTCTATCAGCTTCTGGTTTGACAGTTTGGCCGGGGGAAGGAGCATGGGGTGGGTGGGCTACAGCAGGGAGGCCGTGTGATAAAGACATGGGGTTGGGGACTATTCCTTCTACTGCTGCAGGTATGCCAGTGGAAGCCACGCTTACAACGCCCGGGGGATACCTGCTGGGGGGAGAAAACAAAAGCAGACATTACAACCAGGAGGTGACTGAGCAGAGAGCCCACCCTGCCTCCTTCTAGAGCTACAGAGATACTTCTTTTGTTTTCAGAGCAGTTAGAGAGACAGGGAGTTCAGCTCCAGGTGACATGCCACATGCAGATGCTGCTACATAAAGCAAGGGATGTTGTATTTTAACCAAATGAGACATGAAAGTTTGCCAGATTGTTTCTTCAGATTTAATAGCATGAGTAACAGCACAGCAAAGGAAACCACCTTCAAGTTCTGCTCCTCTCAAAGCATAACCTCAACAAGAAGTAATTCCAGCTGGGTCCATGAAATACCTGTTCTCTACAACTTTTCCTCAAGTTGACCTTTGGAGATGGTCTCTCCTCTTTCACTCTCATGTAGAAATTTTAAATTTTCATTGTTGTAGTCTGAAAGAATACTTCCTTAAACTATTTCTGCAGTCTTAGCCTTCTGACAGCTCCCCCAAAAAGCCATCACGCCCACACACTCGTAAGATGACAAACTCAAGCCTATTGCACCTGAGTAACTTTTTCAGCAGCAAACTTGCTACTGCACTTGTCTGAAAGAGAACCAGCACCGGTTACACAGAGGACA
Source organism: Eulacestoma nigropectus (assembly GCA_013397775.1). Lineage (NCBI taxonomy): Eukaryota > Metazoa > Chordata > Aves > Passeriformes > Eulacestoma > Eulacestoma nigropectus. The sequence goes on from VZTE01000199.1 coordinate 1,288, forward strand.
AGTGCTTCAGGCAGACTGCAAGAAAGAAATGCAAATACAAAATTTATGGATGGTTTTAAAGATTTCTTACTCTATTTGGACAAACAGCGAGGCCTAAATATTTTATGCTTTCAACAAAAGAATCACCCTCTGATTCAGCTCGATTTTATGATGGCTCTGATGTTATCAAGCTAACTTGCAAATCTACTGTTCCAATCCCAAAGTTCAGACGTAACTGATGAACACTGGTATTTCACAGTGCTGTATATAAACAACAGCTATACACGGATTTAATAAAAATATGTTTTCTTTTTAGTCAAATACCTCAATACCTATTTGCAAGTTACATCCAGCTGGCCACTTACCACTGACTTTTTGCCTCCCCTCCTCATCATAAAGCTGCACATTCATACCTCATTTCCCTCATTCTCTCCTGCTGTACTCTGCCCACCCAAGCATCTTGGTGAAAGCATTATCCATTTGAGAGCCTAAATACACAAACTAGCACTCACTGCAGCTTTTGCTACCCAAGTATTTACTCAGAACTACATGGGACAAAAGGCACTTGGTCTTGTCAAGCTTTTTAAAATATCACATTATTCTGCTGTTGATTTTCTCCTCATCAGAGCTCAATGAATGAGGGAATTTCACCCCATTTCCGCATCTTTTCCATGGTAATATGTGTTTCTGCTGCTCATCCCAAGTTCCCTCAAACTGACAGAAAATTAGTGCCAACTTATGCAAGACTCAGGAGAAAAAAGCTGGATGCAAGCACAGTGACTTGTTCTTTTTGCTTCCACCACAGAAACATCATGGGAACTGCTTTTTGCAAACACGGAGCCAGAGGGGCTAAGCAGGACTGACATGGCACAGGGACAACAGGGACACCATACACTGGTCTGGTCATCCTGAGAACATCACAACATTGACTGTAATCTGGGATGGGTAACGAGGATGTGACAGATCACACCATCTGTAGGCCAGATAACTTTGTTCCCAACTGTACACATATTTATAGGGCTTCCTATGGTAATTCCTTCTCCACAGAGGTTCCTTAGAATTAATTTGCAGTTGTTAATGGAATTAGTTGCTTGTTTCAGTAACTCCATTTGAATCTTATTAATCAAATTTGCCTAAATACCTATGAAAACTGTCAGTATTGTTTTACTTACTCAAATTTAATTTTCAAACAGCTTAACTGTTATTCTAGATGCTTTTCAAAACACACAACGTGACATCAATTTCCATTTAAAAGTCCAGCACTGCAGCTGTTCTCAACATACAATCTCTACTTTCTAACAACATATTCCCAAGTATCAACACACCAGACCTGGAAAAAAAATCAAGGAGAGAGTAACTTCTGCAACTGTGTTCTCCTCAGGAAGAAAAGCCAGAGCCTCCACTCATGAAAATGGACAGTGCTGAATCAGGAGCACTAGGAGTTACCTTACAAGCACATCAAACATTTCAAACTGCCTATCTGTAATTCTACTCTGACTCCAAATATCCTTTCTGTAAGTAAGGACATTCCCCTTGGACACCAGGTTATAACCACCAGGATTCTACCTGCCAGCACCTCACCTCAGATACAGGTTTCCTACAGACTTTTAGTAACATCTAGAGGCCCTACACCTGTTTATCTTGTCCTAAAGCTCCACAGTGGCAGCAGCCAAAATATAGGTAACATACTGCTCTACAGAAACTGTATTTCACTTGACAACTTCTAACCCTACTTGGCAATCCTCTTTTTGTAATTTTTGTCCCTTTTTAATTTAATCATCAGTGTGTCTCAAATCCTTTCTCTGAAAGGACAGCACATAAACTCAAGTCTCTACCCATAAGCATATCTATTCTACATAACTTTCCCTTTTGTTGCTATTTATTGCTTTTCTACTCTTTCCATTTTTTCTATTCTTAACCAGCAAATACATCCTCTCCAGCACTTCATTAAGTTCCTCTCTATCTTCCTCCTCTGGCAGCAGTAAGTCGAAATGTTTTCCAGGTAAAATGCCCACTAAATTACATTTTTGTGAAAGCAGAAGTGAGCAATCAGTTACACCTCTTCTGTTAAATCGTACTCTTCCATCCCTTTCCCCCATGTAATCTCAATTTAGGAGGAAAAATACAGTAGCCCTCTTAATTACAGCACATGGGCAACTTTAATTTCTACATTAACCTCATGTATCTTTTAAACTGCAGAAGCACTTTGAACTCGCTATGTTAAGCTCTGTTCAAGAAACTGAGTCTGTCCTAAAGGAGGTTAAATTTTTGAGTGCATGCTGGTATCATGAACTGAGTCTGAAAATCACCAGTGAAGTACCTCAACACGAAGTAACTCCTGAACTACCAACATCCAGCTATTCTCATCCAAGTACCTCTCAGTATCCACATATTCATAGAATCATGGAATGGTTTGGATTGGAAGGGACTTTAAAGATCATCTTGTTCCAACTCCCTGCCAGGGGCAGGGACACTTTCCCCTAGACCAGGTTGCTCAGAGCCATATCCAGCCTTATCTTCTATGTGTCAGGAGGCAGGAAGATGTGTGGAAATGTCTATAAATCATACAATCACTGCTACTGGCTGTTCAATTTCTCTGTGCCTATGACCTGCCTGCTCTGTGACACAGGAAATGGCAGGGGGTTATTTCAGAGGCAGCTCAGTAACAAATACACAGCAATAACACAAGATCAGGGTATGTTATGATGCTTCACCAAGACCACCACGAATAAATCCTTCTCAGAAGTATTGTTGATCTTTACTCATGGGATAGGTGCTGTTTGCACGACCTTTTGTGTTGATAGGGTGTCTTGCATTTTGCATGGTAAATGGCTTTGTTTTCCCCAGAATATGATGATACCCAGATGATCTAGATTAAATTCTGCTGACTAATGCTCAATGTTCTTGGCTTGTGATATCTGATAATTTGACATTTCTGTCCTACATCAAAATACAATTGAATTATATATCCAGAATAAAACAGCCTCGTTAGTTTTAGTTCACCAAGAGACATTTGCATTTTTTAACATATAAATTATTATCCCAGGTCTTATCTTCTAATGCAATTACATGAGTACGATACAGTTATTAGCACATCTGAAACATCATACTGTCTGTGAAAAACTCCAGAACTCACTTAGCTCAACACAATCTTGGATTGCAAAGAAAAGACAGAAAAATTTGGTTTGAACAATCAATTCAAATGCTTTACTTAATCCAGGTAGGAATTAAGCAGCAGCAAATACTACTATTGAAACCAATTTCTTCATAAAACCTGAGCTTCAAGTGATGCATATTTTGCACTTCACATAATAACTGCCATCACCCACATTCAAACACTATCCTACTGCCCCTCCAAAAAGCTTTTAATATTATTGTATAACTATTAAGTCCTGCCTCAAAATTCCCAAAATTAGTTTTATTTTGCATTTGAAAATAATTAAATTGGAATTTTACAATTAATTTTCTTTATCAAAAAAACTGACTGAAACAATGTCTTAAAAAACCACTCAGTTCTGTGATTATCCTGCTTAAATTGAATACATATGGTCTTTACCTTGTAAATCATTAACTCCCCAAACATTCCTAAGTTAAAATTAATTTCTGGCTGCACAGCCTGCTTCTGGCTGGACTTGTGACCCTCCAAACAAGAACAAAAATCTGCATTTTATTTGGGCATGGACCCCTGCTCTAAACTGCCATGACAGGATTGGAGTTATTACCTCCTGTCCGGCAACACCTGCCTTTAAAGCCCAATTACATTCAGCCATAGCCTCACTACTCCAAACTGAAGTCTATGAAACCAGATGCTGCGTGGAGAAGAACACATGTGCCTGAGCTTCTCATTTAAGCAAATAAAAACACGCTTCTTAGATATTTAGGGCTATGGGTATACTTCCAGAAATAAACAGCTTCAAGTGATATGATCACCAAATCCAAGTTTTTCCTTAGTGCATTTACAGCTCCTGATAAGGATATTGTGGCAGAGGATGGTGACACTCATTCCTGACACCCCTCCATCCCTTTCTGATGAGACTGTTCCAAGTCACAGGGACAGGATAAGTTTGCTTCACTTCTCAGCAGGGCACAGGTGGGTTGCCATGTGGAGTAACACAAAACCAGGAATACCCCCTCTATTGAAAGTATGGGGAGTCCTCCTAAAGAAGGACAAAGGTAAAGTAGATGTATGTGAAGGACAGTGGAAAGATTAGGATAAAGAAGTACGACAAAATTATGCGAGCACTGCACTGTCCCTTTCCTCAAGGCACTGAGAGAAGCAGGCATTTGTAGCTTTCTCAGTCACTTTCATCCTACTTCTGTGTAAATATCATACTGAAAAATAAAAAAACTGCAGATGTTTTTCATAAATAAAAACTGTCTGAAGCTGGCTACTAGGAAGAATCTGCTGCTAGAATAGCTGCTAGGGATAAAGGGACAGAAAAAGACTCTCAAGCAAACAAAATAACTAAGGAATGTGCGTTATTAGATGTAAAAAATTGTCTCTTTCTATTAATTATTAAGACCTGCTTTCACAGTTGACTGAGAATACATAGATCAAGTCTCTCAAATGCTTCTGCTAAAAAATAAAACATATAATTTAGAAAAAGCTATTTTAAACATATTTTCATAATCACCACAGGCTGATCCACTGTTTTCAATACTGAGTTACTTGTTCTCTCTTGTGTCTGGAGGCCACAAAACAACCTAAGTTTCTTATTGAAAGTCTTTCTGTAACCTACAGCTGCATCATTACCTTCAGCAAAGGAGCATAAAACTTCCACTGTGACACTGGAGATGACCAGAATTGTTTTATTTGAATGTACAAACAAATGTATATTGCTCACATACAAACCCAACAAAAAAGACTGTAAGAGGATTCATAGTTAGACACAGCATGACTGACATCAACTAACAAAACAAGATTATTCTCCTGAACACAGCGATTACAAAAACACTGTAGCTGGTGTGTAATCCAAAAGCACTTCACTCATTATTAGGAAGGTCTTTTATCTATTCCTGAATACCTACACTGAATTACAGAGGTATTTCTTCTACCTCTTCAGCACACTTACCTGTATGCAGCACCATTAAGCTCTGGATGAACAACTCCAGGGTCCATGCTGGCCCAATGTGTAGCTGCAGTCAAGTGATCTTTGTTAACACAGTTTTTCAGACTGTCTGGAATACGACCTAAGATGAAGCGGGGAGGAGGAAATAAAAATGTATAAAAATTGTGTGCCTTATACTTTCAGTATGTCTATGTTAAAAATACTTATAAATATTTGCATATTTAAATCAAAACATAAAATGACACAAAAAGCTTGTTTCTGATCCTTGCTGTACCCTTTTGCCTGGGACTTAGGCAATAATGGCCGAAATGCTCTGCTTAATTTTGATTTCCCTGTCTCTCTTTATCACTTGTATACAGGGTTTCAATAAAACCAAAACCAGTAAGATTCATCTTTCCAAGAAGCTGTAACTTAAATACAGAGCATAGCTACCAATCAAATTCAGTAATGTAGCCTCCTGCTTTCTGTCCTTAACATCACTTTCCTCCTTTTCCTTCCACTTGTATCAGCAATTAAAAACACTTAATGACAAATACAGATTCTGAAAGGAATTGTGCCATAAACCTGAATATGACCAGCACTTATTCCCTGTCCTCCTTATCTTTCCCTTCTTTATTTAAACTGCTCTTCACATTTATTTACTGCAACGTATTAATCCTCAGCCATCCCTTTCATTCCTACATAAAGATGAAAATACACCAGAATTTCCCTTCTTCATTTCTTCAAAACTTTTCCTTAACCTCTGAAGTACAAATGAAGTTTTAAGACTGGAAAATCTGGCAGCCTGATTCAGCACATACTGGACAAGCCTGTGACTGTCTTCTGCAGAATTATGTCCATCCCTGCAACAAATGACATGAGCAGATCCAACACATATTTTCTCCATAGCAATACGAATGTTTCAACCTATTTTAAGAGAGAGATCAATTGCAGCATGCATTTTTTCTGACATCTGTTTTAATGTGTCTTTACTGAAGTTCAATCTTACAGTGCATTTGCACACAGAGGGGTAAAAAGAGGTAATTTTGAGTCCAGCCCTGCTACTGCTGGCAATGGTACTCCAGAAACCCTGTCAAAAACTGACCATGCTCCATCATTAAAGAATTTTTTCTCCAGCTTCCTACTGGAAATTTAATTAAGGACTTCACTATCTTTGCCTGCTCTTTCTATCCATCAGCCTGGCCACAATGGGGCTGTAAAAAAGCATTTTCACAAAATTGCTTTTTGCGCAGTGGGTTCCATCAAATAGGTGTTACTCCATGGCTTGAGCTGATGTTCCTGAACCTCTCACGTCCCCTTTGCATCAGCTGAAAGGGCTCCTAGCTCAATACTGAACAAGGTGAGGTACATGCCCCATTATGGGTGAATTCCAACCATCTAGAAATCATCTTCGAAATGTAGCTGAAATATACATCCATCTAGACTGCTGCCAGAACTGTCCACAAACCTAAACAGTATCTTTCTTCTTCTGATGTTTATCCTCAATCCTGTCTTCCTCTTTGCCCCCCTCCTTCTTCATTTTGCTAACTTCTGTAGGCATGTTTTACTAGTCTCCCATGCTTGCCTTCCTCTTACTTCCATTCCAGTGGTCCTCTTTATTTCATACTTGGAAGAGCTTTCAAGTTTAAAAATATATTTCAACTTATTTATCTCTCCTGATTACTTCTATTTTACACATCACATCATCATTGACTTTTAAGCAACAGCAGAAACACTTAACATTCTAATTGTCAGATGGTAGCCATAGCCTTCATTCCTACACTTCACACCTTTTTCCAATTATTCTCCCTCTCTACACCCTCTATTCTTTGTGCTCCCCTATGGTTTTCATATATCCAGCTTTATCCCACGTTTCCTGTATCCTTCCTACATTTGTTTCACTGCAATCCAATGTCACTGTCACCTCCTTAACGCTGGTCCCAGTTTGATCTTACTAAAAACCATATGCAAACACTGAAGTGCTGACAGCTTCGATACAAATCAATGATCTCTGAGAGCACCATCACACACTTGAAGGAACTGTAGGTCTGCCTTCCTAGGCACATATGCTTGGGCTACTGCACAAATTTAACACAAAACTAGCTCTGGACTGCTGGCTCTTCTTTAGTTTTCAGACCACGGCCTATTAATGCTGATTTGCACATCAATCCTCCCCCAAGCAGGTATCGATGCTGGTTTGTGCAATCTCTCCCAGAGCTATCTGGGAGCAGGCAGCAGTTATTGAATACCCTAACAAACAAATGTACCACTGGAGTTCTGGATACAGCCGCAAGGACCAATTCCAGCAAAGGGATGGTCAGGCTCTTCAGATCACCTCTAAAACAGAGTGAAATTGTCCAGTAAAGGGCAATTCAGATCAGGAGTTTAAGAGGTGCCTTTAATTAGCATCCAGAGGAGAATCTTCTTTCTGTACAGGCTATAAATGAAACTAAATTGCCAGGCCTCTCTAGGCACAAGCCAGAGGGAAGGCTACTGCCAGTGCTTTTTGTGTAACAGAGCAATGTGTTGGCACTGAACTACTCTCAAGGTGACACAGATGGCCCTGCATGTCTGCAGAGCATTCAGACTATATCGCCAAGGGGGACACAGCGAAGTCCAACTAAAGAGAAAACATTAGTGCTTAATGAATCATTTTCCAGTATGAAAATCCTTCCTTTTATTTTAGGCTACAAGGGATTCAAATCCATGCCAAATGGCTCAGTCCTCTCATTTTATTTATTAGCAGTGCATGTTCGAGACGTAACTGTTTTCTCTTATGTGAGCAGTTTACAATTACATGGCAGTTATATAACAAAGACACTCTGCCCTTTAAAATGCCAGACTTCTTTAGCAAGGCTTTGAAGAGGGGAACATCTGAAATAGAATAACCTTCCAAAAAAATACTGAAAACTTTATGTAGAGAACTGCTTATGACAAATATAAGGGAGTGTCTAGGAAAAGCTAAGGAAGATATCAACAATACCAGGAGGACTCGCAGTCAAATCCATCCAATGGGTAATAGTTATATGCAACAAAGGAAAAAAGAAGCAGATTTTTCACATATAAATACATTTCTGTTACATGAAAAAGTGCTTATTTTGCAGTGTCTGCCTTCCCTTTGTAAATGCAAAAAATCTCCAAACTGACTTGTTCCAGTTCTGAGAACAGACTTAGTGGGCATTTGCTCATTTCTGTGTTCCAAATATTAGAAACAAAACCCAAGGCTGCTTCTTTTCAGCATCTTTCAAGACTGAAGAAATAAGTTTCTTAAAAAGAACTACACAGTGAAGGAGCTAATAATAATGTGAGTCAGTACCTGTGATTGCCCTTCGGATCTCTCGTGCTGCTTCCTCCCGCATCTCAATTGAAGCTTGTTCACTATACCAGGCTGCATGTGGGGTACAGATCAGGTTTGGTGCATCCTTCAAGGGGCCCTGACTAAAGCTAAATGAAAATTTAAAACAAGATCAGATCACAAAAAAATATTGGGGGACAAGGGGAAAGCAGGGAGGGAATCTGAACAGATTTGTACATACACAAATTAATTTCTACAAAAGAAAAGAACTGCATTTCTGTTCTTTACTGAGTTTGTTTATAATTCTGTCTGTTAATTTAATGTACTACTCACGGTATAAATAAGCAACAATCACTTTTTATAGACTCAAAGGATAGAACTTAGCAGCAACATCTGTCCAATGCACTTATGGTAACTACAGCCACTGCCACTCCAGTTCTGGGGCAGAAATGCATAAAGGAAAACCCAAATTAATTTAGGATGCCATTCCATTTGTCCAGTTCATCACAATTTTACTTCTATTGCGTTAACCAACAAAGTTCTTCTCTTTCTGTTAATACAACATTCAATCATTTAAAGAAAAAAAAATCTTACAATTATTTCCAAATTAGAAGCGTGCCATTAGCAGCGTCAACGGCTTTTTGATAATTCAGGGGTTTTTTTTCTGTTATTTTTAGCTATTTTTTCTTTCCCATTCCTTTACAGAAGCTCCACAGAAAGAAGGAAATTTACTTTACAGACTGTTTTTCAGGGAAAGCAATGAATCTGTGTAAAAGTGTTATCACAGATACCGAGTAAAGAAACTGAAAATAATGGAAACTTGCTCCTCCTATTTATTTCCAGTTTTAATAATCCTGCAGTCAGCTGTAACAACAGGAGAACAAATATTTTAAGACAAAAGCATGCTTTCAGAGTTGGTCATAATTCATAAAATGATAGATTTCATCTGTAGTTCAATAAACATCAAAATATCTGGCAAAACTCTTGAATAAAGAGTTGCATGCTGCGATCAGATAGACATGCAGCACTGAAGCCAAAGGAAATTGTGGCTGTAATCCTGCAACTGAATCTCTGCAGATGGCATCTCCATGCAGTAAATGGGGCTTCCTAGAGGTGCAACGGGCTGCTTGTGCAGATCCCAGACAGGAACTGGGAAGAATGTATGTAGCTGGAAGTCACTTGAGTTGCTACACTCTGGCTTTGCACAGCACTACTGCATTGTAATGACTACATTTAGGAGTAAAAGAATCCAGGGTATGCATAAATAAAATTAAATATTTGTGATGTGGCATTGTGCCTCAGTAGATATAAAAATTCTAACTAAAAGGATATTATTCTATTTTTTCAAAGGTTCTACTTCCCCCTCAAGCTGGGATCAGAGATATTGACCTCTCTCAAGTCTTTACAACCTGCCCTGAATCTGTTCTTATCTGGATTGTTCCAGATAAAAATAACATTTTTCCCTGCCCAGCCTGAAAAGGGCTTGTCACATGCAAGGACTAAGCTACAGCAGTCTGTTCTCAAGACTCAAGGACATATGAAATAGGCTCATTTTGATTAGGAGGGCTGATATCTCAATGCCAATGTCACTTAGGGGCGTGGTACATTTCTGCCTAAAACACTGGACTTGTCAGTCATTCAAAAACGCAGGCTTGTGCTGCCAGCCCTGCCACTGACAGCAGAGTTACTACTCCCCTGATAAAGGGTAAAACAAAACAAAACCTGCACTCTGACAGCCTTCCCGAACTTTTTTTTTGCAACCTCTTACATTTATGGCTTTCCTGCAGAGGCAATCTGGACATTTGTCTTTTCCTTCAGAAAGGTATCATAAAGCAGTTACTTATCAAACCACATCTCAACTCTTTGCCTTTGAAAAACTCTTGTTCAGACATCAGTTGCCCCCTGAGCTGCATCAGTGGTAAAGGTGCATTCCCCTCAAAGCCATGGCCAAAGTCATGACCTGGATTTGAACTCAGGTCCCTGCTATTTCTACTGAATAAACCCATTGTTTGTTTGGTTGGTTTTTTTTCTTTTTATGGAATTAAATCCTGGATGTCACTTTTTTCACTTCTAACTACATACACAAGCTCCATCTACATTTGCATTAGTCCAGCGCTGCACAGATTCATGTTGCTTTGCTAAGGAGTATTTAGCTACCAAATGAACAGAAAACTCAATTTACTTGTTACTGTTGATTGTATCATGCACTAAGACTTAAAAATAAGAAAGTGAACAAAATAAAAAGAAAAGAAAAGGAAAAGCACCTGAATGGTTCTGACTCATGTACATCTAAGGCTGCCCCTCGTATCCTTCCTTCCTTCAGGGCCTGTGCAAGTGCTTTTTCGTCTACTAACCCACCTCGAGCTGTGTTGACCAGGAAAGCCCCTTGTCTCATCTAGGGAAAGTTAAAAACAAGAATGATGAAATAAAAATAAATGAAATAAAATAGTTGTGGCATTATTTTTTACTCAAAAGAAGCATCCATTACAACAAAGGCTATTCAGCTGGTTTAAAAACTGTAACAGTTGTCTTCCCTTTCCACTGGAAAGTACCACCAAATGTGATGCTTCTAACATAAAATGCTATTTCACAGCATTTAATAACCTTTTGTTTCTTGTAAGTAGTGTCTTTTAATAGAAGCATTGTTTCAGATATTGTGCAGTAACATGATCAAAAGACACAACTGTGCATATGAAAGTGACAGATCATTTTATGCCTTTTTATTTCATTGTGAAATTGCATGAGACAGAAACTACAGCACATTCTTAAACAAATTCATATTTTGTGGCTTTCAACTTTCACACAAATAAAAGCCTACATGAATTTTTCAGAAAAATCAATGCTTTTGGATTTTCAAACACTTTTCCCTTTAGTTGCCAAAACACAGTAGATGTATGTATTATTTATTTTTGCTACTTCAGCTTCCTCCTCCCCTGTGAGACTTTTCAAATAAAGGTCTAAAGAATTCTTCTATTATTCAATTAAAAGGCATGAAAATGAATTTGGTTGAGAACACTGTGTGCCCAGGAGAGAAGCTGTGCTGTGCATTGTGCAGATTAGCATTGTAGATGACACTGTGTGGGGAGAACTACAAGAATTTACAACAGAATATATCCACAACTTGAAAACAAAGTGGCGGTTTAAATAAGAGAAATGGTATTGAAAAAAACATAAATTACAACATCCTGCTTCCAGCCACCCTGGTATTTCATCTTTAACAGATGTCTCAAACACCTCTGTGCATGAAGGAAAGCACATGAAGAGCAGGAACCATGGTGAAGATGAATAATGAAAATCTCATTTTGTACTGACTCTGTCTCTCACCATAAAAATAAGCAAACCCCAACATTGCGACACCTTCTCAACTTCATAAAAACTACACATCAAACTAAACCTTAGGTAAATGGCTCCTTACGCTGAATGCTGGATTCAATGAACAACAAGGAGGTTTGAATAAAAGTCAACTTTTTCTTTTTTTTTAATGAGGTCATAGGGAATATTAATATGCACATGCTTTCAGTGTTTTATAAAGAAAAAACCCACCACATTTTACTGGCCAACTTTCTAGGTTTAATGCGACCCTGCCTCTCTCCAATTGAAGACTCCTGGGCCTACAGGAGAACTACACATTGGTCTGTACAGCAAAAACTCCACTTACAGGAGCAGAACTAAAGGATGCTTCTCTCAGCTTTATGTAATTAACCTGGGAATCAGAACAGCAAAGAAACATGGGCAGGATCTTAAGCTGGTCTGGTAACAAGAAGACATTCCTTATGGGAACAATCACTGCATCTCCAGTTCTTGGGTCAGTTGTGGGAACTGCACAAAAACCAGCACAGGTGGGCTCACCCAAGAGCCAATCACACCAGTGCAGACACACCATAAAGGCTTGCGGGAGCTCATATAACCTCCCTGTTTCTGTGCAAATGGATAATGTGAGTTTTAAGTACAGCTTTGTGTATTTACAGGCCCTCTAAAGGACATGAAAATTTTAATTAAAGTGAACTCCGGTAAAATCTTCTGTCCAATCTGTCCAACAACCTTGCTTGAGTTTTCATTTTAGGACTATTTACAAAACTCCAGAACTAGCACTAAGACATGTTCAAATTAAACAGAACACGTCTGCATAAATGCATTCTAGAGAGAATGAATTACATGACTCATGATAAACTGTCAGGGTGGATGCAGCTGGAGATGATCCTTAACAATGGGTGGAAGCTTGAAAGAGCTTTGCTGCTGGAACTGCTGACGTCTGTTAAATTCACCTACACTAAACCTGCAGAGCTGCTTTATAAAAGTATTGTGTTTAAACTGCAGTGTCTTTTTCTCAACTCTGTATAACTAAAGACGACCTCGGTCTCTTAAGAGCACCTGAAAACAACAGGTTCAATCAAACACTTCTCTGAGCTACTCTGAGACTATAAGGACAAGCAGGATGGCTAGAGAGAATAATGATTAATTCACTTGAAATGCTACTTAAAGAGAAGACAGACACCAAATTTTCAAAGACATTTTAAGTTTATGTCATTTCAGATTCAACAAAATTCAGGGTGAGACTTCAGTGAAATGAAATGCACCACACTTCTCTGTACTTTGTTTAAAAACTGGTTATTACATGAGCATGCAATATTGGACAAAATTGGTATGCAATGCTTTCTAGAAATTCTAGGCCAACTGTCAGCCTAAATCAGAATATGCTCTACACAAACTAAGCAGTCAGAGGAGTTACAATTTCATGGGTTTCACATCCGCTTTACTATCCAGACTGCTTCACCCAAATTCTTATCTAAAGCAAGAACTATCTATAACACTTCAATTAATCCTTGCTTTGATCATGAAGGATAACAAATAGCAAGATAAATGCTTACAAGATACTTTCCAGTGCAGTTTATTACAGGCATTTAATTTCAGATGGTATTATTGAGTTTTAACATGTTTTCCTTTGTTTGTTTCTCTGATTAATGCACTGTGCCTTCTCCAAAGCTCAACACATTTCTCTGCCTCCACTCAAAAACTTCCTGTGATGAGCTGGCCCCAGTTTCACATCTGCTGTAGAATAAAGTAACCACTGCTCAGCAGTCCCACTGAAGTCAATGTGATGCTTTTTGGGTCCAGGTGTCTGCTTGCAAAGACATCTCACCATGTAATAACCACTGAATATACCCAGCCACACAACAAAAGACAATGTTCAGGGCAGGGTGACAGAACTCTGTTCTTGTAGAGGCTGCATTTTAAGCTTCTTAATTTTTTAGTTTTAAATCCCAAATCCTGATTTCATGTTGCAATGGATTTGCAAAACCCCTAAACTCTCAAATCAAGAAGTGTGTTGCATTGTCAGTTTTCTGACATGATCCTACATGACTGTGGAACATGTTCAGTAAGTTCTTCAGTTCTAAAGTTCAACAGTAGTAGGTACAAACTATTTCTCAGAAGACAAGCAATGATTTTACTGCACAAGAGTGCTACTGTCATTGTCACCAACATATAAACCCACTATATGTTTTTATATATATATAAAGAACAGCCAAATCAACTGTTCTATCTTAAGAGTGTCTTTCCTGTACATTGCCTCCATTCTTATGTCTCAGTGCTTTACTTCTGGCTGTTACCTACACTGAAGTTGGAGTCAAACTTTTTCATTACATATCTGGCTTCTACTATCAAATTAGTCAATAACAGCAGTTACTACACCTAGATTTTGACATTCTTTTACAAATTATCTACAACTTTAGGGAGAGGTTAGTACTAATTCCGAGAAACATTATTTTTCCCAATAATGCAATGTTGTAAATGATCTCCATCCTTGAAGTGCTCTGCGAGCATCGGGACTGAGCACAGGGGGGAGCCATTTAGTCATAATCCTTAAATTGCATCGAAGGAACTCAAACTGAGGGACAACAGTAAAAGGCAGAATTGCTACCTAAAAATATACACGAGAAGGAAGTAGCTACTACAAGACACAGAAGAAGTGCTTTTATATCAATGCCACTTCATTAAATCTGAGCGATATTAAGAAGAGCAAATTATTGCCACAAATGCAATTTTACTGAGCCAAAAAGACAGTAAAAGCAACAATGCATAAGCAACCAGCTAGTTCCTGATCAATTATAGACCTGTTTGATCTTAGAGCAACAAAACAAGGATTTCTATCAAATGAGAATCTGCCTATTCACAGAAATAAATGCTATACAGAGTTGGCGACCAGCACTGGTGTGGAGGGCGCCCACAGAGATTATTACCTGCTTTATGGTGAAGTCATTAATAAGATGATGATTGTGTTCATTCAAGTTGCAGTGCAGGGTAACACAGTCACTGTGGAACAGCAGGTCCTGCAAAGTGCTCACCCGCTGCAGTCCCAGAGCACGCTCCATGCCATCCGAGAGGTATGGGTCATAGAAAATCACACTGAAGCCAAAGGCTTTGGCACGTAGTGCTACTGCTTGCCCAACACGCCCTAGAACAAGATAAACACACCATGAGAGCAGATGTGGAGCAGCCGGTGTAAGGCAACCTCCTCCTTCCTAATGGGAGCGCTTGTATCAAACCATAACGCTTTGTTATGCAACTGGAAATGCAGAAAACGGAGGCGTCTCCCATCCCACTGGAAATCAACACTGACATCAGAAATGGTACATCTGCACTGTTTCACACTGCCTTGAAACAAAGCAGGAGGTTTGCACCTTTTGTAACCAGATATCTGAAGTGCCAGAAGATGTCACATAATCTGCAATAATCTGTGTAACACAAGGCTTGCCTGCTGGGCCTGTTTATGGCAAAACACCACTGCCTGTGAACACATCCTGCCAAGGGTTTATCCTTACCCATGTCAAACCAGCTGGCTTTAATAAAAAGCTGTAAAATTAATCCTCAAAAATGGATGCAATGACAGATAATTTGTTTAATCTGAAGCGCAACCATTCTCAACACATGGAATCTCCTTTCTGGTATTTTCTTTCATTTTGAATAACATCCTTCCAGCCTTAAAATGCCTACAAGAATCCTGTCATCTAAGGCTTTAAAATAAATTTCATTCAGCTATCTGAATGATAAATAAACACACTACATCATATGGCACCTAGTTAAGAAGAGTGCAGTCCCATTTGGAATTCACACTGAACTCTGCTTTTCCGTTCCACTTTCCTTACTGTCATATTTCAGAGCTGTGCCCAAAACTGCTGTATGGGCACGACTCCATACCACTTCCCTTTGACACACTACCAGTAAAACAGAGAGGGGAAAAAAAAAAACAAACAACCCTGAGTACATATCATGAGTTACAGGCATTTTGAAGAGTGAGAACTAACACACTTTTCAAGTTCGACGCTTACAGACTAGATATTCATGTTAGAGTACTACAAATGTTGGATAAAGATGTTTCAAAAGCATCACTTGACACACCGTAACAACAATGCCTCATTTGGGGGGGAAAAAAAAATCAACAAGTTTTCCTTTGTAACATCTAAGTTGGTTCAAAAAAGCATCAAATTAACCCAGGGAAATCCCATCTCTTTCCGATTGTGCTTGAAAGGATTTCCCTCTGTTTTTCACTTTCTCTTTGAATAAACTTCAGAAGCCACAGGAAGAAAGGTTTTTTGTTGATCACTTAACGTGAACACAGCAATTCTGCAGTGCTTAGTGACAGATGTGCATGGAATATTAAACAGTAGATCAATCTGACAGGGGCTGTCTGCTTTTCTTTGGGGACATCAGGTTAGAGTACTCCTCAAAATCTTTCATTTCCACACTTGCATGCATGTTACTTGTTTTCTTTCCAAGCTGTTTTTATAAATTTGAATTAGAAAATTTTCAGCACAAACACTGTATTATTTCCAAATTTTGGCACGTTCACAGCTCAAGGAATCAGTCACACAACTGTAAACATTTTTTTAACAAAGCATATAACTGTTACTCCAGCTCCATTCATTTTCACATGCAACATTCTGTCATCTGTTCTTTTTTTACACTCTTTACAACACTAATACCTGAGGGGATTCACAACAGCAAAATCTCTTACAACAGCCTCTTCAGTTAAAGCTACAGTCTTCCTTCACCCCAACCAGGCTAATAAACCAAAGCCTTCTTCAATGGGCAAAAAAGTTTCCTTCAGAAACACTTGGGAATCACATCTCTATTTCTAACCAGAATTATCCTATTACAAATATTTTATGGGATAAAAGTCTTCTGCAATTGACATTTCATATATAGTCTTAGTCATTAAACAAACACAGAGCTGAACACAAGGTTAATTTGCCAATTTCTTTTTAAACTACCATCTGACATAAAGAAGAACCACAAAACTATGACCTTTTTTTCCTTTCCTGAAAAACTTCTATTATATAAAACTCTCCTGGATATGAGGGGTGGTTCAAAACCTACCTCAACACACTGAGGACAATACAGCACACAAAGCATCCAACCTTTGGGACAACTGTATGTTAAGAGCATATCAAATTGTTATGAATATTCATGGCTGCTTCCAGGGAGAGCAAAATCTTAAGCTCAAAACCTTAAACTAATTTCTTGGTCTGTAGTGTGAGAAGAATGCAGAAAATGAATGTTGCATACAATTGCAAAGAAACAGCAGAAAGCAACAAGGCATGTTTTAGAAATCAAAGTTCTAGCAAGGTCCATTCATCATTTCAGAAGAGAGACTCAAAACACCTAAGCCGTCTGTTACAGCCTCATCCATTCACTCCCCCACAAGTCTCCCAACTCCCCCCAACCCAAGTGTCCCAATTTATAGGTGTCTCTGACCTTGACCGTGCCAATGACCTGATCTGAGTGTGACAGTACATTAACTGCAGGTGTCAAAGACCCTGCTCAGCCCTTGGGCAATGAACACTCATCCTGTGCTGGTATTACAAAGTTTTATAAAATGACCTTGACACCATGGAAAGGATGATGACCTGCCTGAAGACTTCCATGCAAATAAAAAGTGCTTTCACTTAGCAGCTCTTCCCTGCCTGTGTAACAGCAATGGAGAATATGGGTAATTCTTCCTCCTTCTTGGAGAACTCTGAAATGTGGAGAGTGCTGTTTCGTTACATTTCCTGCTGAGCAAATTAAGAGAGCCAGTAGGACTGCTAAGAGCAGATCATTTATTGCAGAGTAATACCACCCAACTCTTAACCCTTACTGTCTTAAAACACAGGTCAGTCATTTGGTCAACATCTAGGTAGGGCCCTAGATGTTGAGAGAACATAGCAGGTGAGGAACGACAAACTTGAGTGATGACATTCACTGTGATGTGGAGACAAATTTATTTGGAAGAATTTCTTGGGTGAGGAAATGCATTAGTCATTAGTCATCAGCATTTCTCACTGAGAAGGAAGGGAAAGGGAGTGTGACTTGACTGCTGTAAAATTATCATTAGAGCAGAACCAGGGCCAGATGTCTATTCATCCAAGTACTTACATACTGCTGCTTATAAATATTCTTCCTTAAAAAAAATAAAACCCCCTAGATTTCTAGATATAAGGTGAAAAGATAGGGTTTTTTTTCTTAATGCAGGGCTTATTATCCACACTTTGATGCATCACTTGAAATGTAGGACACTACATAGAAATAAAGATTAAAAGTGACAAAGACAGCTGTTTAATGATGTGATATTATTATTTATGTAAGGCTCAAAGAATCAGACACTTCACAAAGACACAAAGAGGCATGGGCTGTGCCCTAAGGAGCTCAGGGGCTAACCAAACAACACAACAGTGACGGATGGGATCCAACAAGCACATGAAGGAGGCATTATGCTGTTGAGTCTCTGCTTATCTTCAAGCTCAATACAAGCAGAGGATGAGAGATGGGGTTAACTTTAAAGGAAGAACACAGAGTAATAGGATTAAGCAGGACAGACCAAGTGTCAAAGCAGGAATATGCATGAGAGGAGGCAAAGAGAAGAGAGTGGGTGATGGAAAGAAGGCAAGTGAGTCACGAAACTTGGCTAGATCAGTGGATAAGGAAGTGAGTAGCTGAAACTTTACAGACATAGTCATTCCCTAGCATAGAGATAGGCAAGAGCTAGGGTGTTTCTCTTTGGCAGAACAAGAGAAAAGCCCAGGAACAGATGTTAAGAAGGTCTGCAGTTAGCTGTTGCAGCAGCAAAGTGATAAATTTAAGCAACCCACTGCTGAAGAGACCACAAGTTTTAAGAAAGAATAGAGAAACTTAGTTGTGGTTGAGAGGAGATGATCTCAGACACACGTTAATGACAAAGGACAGAAACCAAGACACTATACAGAAACAGAAGAAAGAGCTTAGCAACAGATGATGAAAACTGTTTATTTTGTGTGTAATACATTCACTTCATAGCATCTGGGTGGATCATCACTTCTGACACTGACATGGCTAAATAATAAACTGAGGCAGAACTCCAGACGTGGGGAGAGGCCACTAGTGAAGAAACTCAAACTAAGGACCACAACAACAATCTTCTGGTTGTAAATACACATTTGAGTCTGAAACTCAAGGTAAGTAACCTCTTGCAGTGATCTGTACTAGAAAAGGGCGCATATCACAGCCCAAGTGCCTGAAGTGCTCACACAGAAATTCTGGTAAATCTTCTAGGTCTACATTTTTACTCTTCATTAATACATAGATTCATAGGAGTTTGTTAGAACAGGTCAGAATCAAAGTGTTGTGCCTACTCGCACGCACAAGAAGGAAGAGTACAAGTTTTCAAATGTGACTTCACAATGCAGTATTCCTCGAAATTGTGAATATTCTATTGTAGGAAATATATAGGAACAAAAAAAGGCTAGAGATTATGACTGGTCAGTAATTGCAACAGATGTGTGCCCTTAAAAATCAGACTTTCCTAGCTTTTTAAGCATACCATGCACACAACAGGCTTGCTTTTTAAAACTAAAACCAAAACCTAGTATTTTGTAAGGCTTTATACACATACTGGCAACCTGTTTATCCACTTGTTCCTCTATAGTTTTCAGTCATCGAGAACAAAAACCAACAAAACTCACTTAAGGACAACAACGATGAAAGACTTCTCTCCTAATCTCAAATTTGAATTTGTTCAGTACAAAAAAAAAACCCCAAATTAAATGACAACAGTACAGATATCTTTGGTAAATATGCACACTGCATGTGAGCCAAAGCTTAGTTTCAAAAACCAGGTATGCATTTTCATTTTGGAAACACTGCAGGCAACTGTCTATTATTTATGTACAGATGCTGTGACTGTGAGCACAATAATCATTGTGTGTTTAAATGAGATGCAAAATTACATGAGTACAGATTTGAGAAAGCAGCTTCATGACTAACTTCTTGGAAGCCATATTTTAAAGGCAATTCTTTGATTGTGAAGATGGTTCTGGTGTACTGCATGCTCATTTAAATGAGCACTAAGTAATACCAGGCTATTTTCAGCTGCCGAAAGTAAGAGTTCGTGGCTTGAGTCATTTGACAGCAATGTGTAACTGGAGCAGTCATTTAAGTATGATGCTTTGTTGTCAAAATCATATTATTAATTCCTGTGGATGAATAGCACAGCAATTACATCCACAGTCTATGAGATCTGTGTAAGACAAGCACATGACTGAATAATTTTTATATAGAAACTGACTTGCTTGTTTTTCTCTACTTCTGTAACAGACAGTAATTAATTCATCTCAAGCAAGCCTGTCCATCTGTTGGATGCTGAAAAACATTTAGGGTCACTCAGAGAGGTAAGTAGGTGATTTTATTAGGTCTCAAAACATTTCAAACTTTCTTGCATATATTCTTCCTCTCATTAGAGTTGAAATACAATATCAGATCCAGCTCAATCAAATCCACAAAATAACTGCCCTGCAGGATGTTACTGTGGCAAAGACTTTTTACTTACGTAAAAAACAGTAAAAGGAAGAAAGTCCAAACAAAACCAGGTATGACAACAGATAAGGGATAAAACATACCCATATAACTGGGCTGATGTAGCAGGATCCTTGTCCTGGAAAAGGGAAGTGATGATGAGTCCTTCTCTTACAAGCAGTGTGCCTGACAGCAAGCAATGTGGCAACAGAAAGACGTACAGAAACTCAAAGAATTCAGAGAGTATCAGCAATAAAGTAAGTTTTCTGAGGAAAATGATTATGTCTAAAGGGAAAACATTTGAATTATAAAAACACCAGGAATGAAGTGGGATTATAAACAATGCTTGGCATGGAGTGAACCAAGTGTTCTATTCTTACAGTTCAAATCTTCACATTTTTTTAAAGCAATGGAGAACAACGAGCATGAAACCACGTATGAAGACAACATACCTAATCCAATAATGCCCAAGGTCTCCCCTCTGATCCGGGCAGCTCCAGAGGCCACTTCCCGAATCTGTTCAACGCTCTGTACCCTTGTGCCTTCCCGCAGGGCCTGGTGGAGCCAGGTGGTTCTCCTGTACAGGTTCAGGATGTGGCACATGGTGGAATCTGCCGTTTCTTCTACGGAGGCGGCTGGCACGTTACACACGGCGATCCCTGCAAGCAATGGGGGAGAGGATGCCAGCTGCCAAACAATGCTTACTTTTTCTTATCTAACAGCAATACAGGAGCATGATGCTTAAAATTACAGGTATTTCAACGTGTCTTGCACAAATGCTAATTTTCTGACTGTAATGGCAGGCAGAATACCACATAAGAGTTGACAACTACGTGCCAAGTTATTTGTCTGATTTTTTATTACTAATTACTGTGTTTTTATTTATTGCAAACTAAGGCAGACAGCATACAGGCTACTGAAGATGTCTGATAGTTTAGAACATGAGTCTTGGTAAGCGTTTTACATTTCCACTGAGCTTGGTGTTTTGAACAGCAACAAGAGGTCTGCCTTGCTCTCAACAGTGTGGTCAATGATCATGGTCTAGGTTTAATTGTGTGAGTTAGCCTTCCACCACCGAGCAAATACCCTCCCAAAAGCTATCTATGCAAGTTACAAAAAGGATAAAATAATTTATAATGACAGCAACTCTTATAAAGCCCTCACAGGATGACTGTTAGTAATTCCAAATCATGTACAGGTAATCGTGATACAGGGAAGGGCAATCTGTTACATGTTGCACAGGGGTTTTTAGAATTAGAACCAAAAAATCCCAGGCCTTTCCTGGTCCCCCACATTAAAGGGAACCCATCTAACTGTCAATAGGGAAATGCAAAATCTGCTTCTGCATGGCACGCAAAGATAATGCCAAATTAAGTCCATGTTGCTAAAGATGAAAAGTTATCATTTGAAACAAGCAGAACATCAAGCAGCTTTAAGTGTTACAGATTTCCATAGAAAACTGTGGAAGGTGGATTGATTCAAGATTCACAATAAGCCTATTTTACTTCAAAAACCATATGAAGCAGCAAGTGATTGTAATTGCATGCAAGTTATCCCATTGTGCTTTTTACCTTCCAGTACTCAATACACAACAGTTAAGCAAAATGTCTGCTTGAAAAACTTGGTGTCCTTTTTGACTTGTCTCTCTTCAGTCTTTCCATGTACTGCATGTTCTCTCTAATCACCAGCTCCCACAAATGTTTGTGTCTCAGTTCTGCTGACTGAGACAACAAACAGCACACAGTATAATTTCATGGTGCTGAAGCAAAAAAAGCGTTTTGTATCCCAAAAACACTCAAAAACTGTTTTCACTGTTTGGGTTTTTACATAACTAAATATTCAGTAAGACCTCAGCTAATGCCAGCATATCTTATGAAGCAAAGAAGAAACATTCTCTTCAAAAACAGCAACAATAGTAATATGACAAATAATAAGCTCATACTATGTTTATCTGTGTTTTACATTCAAATGCCTTTATTCTGCTGCCCAGTACTTTTTTACAGCTTTCTCTACATCACTAAAAACCAGCACAAGGAACTTGCAGAACTGTTTTTTTTTCCTCTCCTGTAGAGATAAGCCTGTCTGCTGAGTCACTGCCCTTAAGACTTTCAAGAAGATATACCAGCATCATTTGCTGGAATATTAATCTTGGCAACCTGCTAACAGCAGGAAACTCACCATTTTTAAAAATGGGGAAAAAAGCCTGACTGGGAGGGAGAGGCGAAAGACTGAAAAATAACATCCCTTTAAGTACCTCATATTAAACACGTGCATTTGTTTGTACAAAAAAAGTCTTTTTCACGGAGCAACAATGCAGGTTTTACATGGCAACGCAAATTTAATAAATGTGTCTCCTAATAGCTACCATCAACAAAATTATGCTTTAAAAGGAACTTAAAGAGTTAAATTATGTATTTGGGAAGAGACGTAATATACCATCCTCCCTAATAGGTTTCTTTAGGAAACTGAGGGAACAAAAGTCAGATAATTTCTCTCCTGAACAGCAGGAATTTATTTTTCCCTATTTTTCTTCAACTTTAAAAGCAGCTTATTCTTGAAAGGCAGAGCCATAGTGAACCACAAAAAGCAGCAAGAGAGAGGCAAGGAAATGAAGAAAAATTTCACATGGGAAAAGACAGCACACTCATATCCACTGATCTATGCTCCCTTCTCTTTTCCCATTACTTTCACTGATTCTGTGCACAGGTTCAATGCTGAAAAATACAGGAGTCAACAGGCATTACCTGGGCTTTCACTTCACTTGCATCCAGGTATACCCACAACTTGTATGTATTTTCTAGTCAACAATTAATAATGTGGAAAAAAAGCATGTTTTATCCAAGAAACACATATTTTCATGCTTTCTAAGAAGATTAAAATTTCTAATATAAAATAATGCTTAATAGGAAAAGCTGGTAACAACCCCATGTGCCAGCTCTATGAAAAATAACTCAAGAAGTTACTACAGAAGTTCAGGAATATGTTGGACCCTGCTCCAAATCTATGTCTCAAAAGCAAATCAAAGCATTTTATAAAGAGCAGATCACTCTCACATTAGCTCTTTAAGACTTGTATTACTTGCACTAGTTCAACAAATGGAAGGTTCTTTGTCTCAGTAGTATTTCATTCCAACCATTTCACTCAATATTAAAATCAGAGATTTTACACTGTAATCTTTCCAGCATTTACTCGCTTTTGACAGAGTGGACAATAATATTTTGTAAATTAAGGGAGGAACAAACAGGTTGGACCCCAAATTTACAACTCTGTCTAATCACAAGATAGGAACTGAATAATGAGGAATGTGGCCATTTAGCATTTCATACAAACAAGAATTTCCCAAATCTGCTGTACTCTGGCTTGAAAAACTATGTGGCTGCACTTAAGTTATAAACTTGGGTTACAATCCAGCAGAGAGACCTGCAGAAGAAACAGCCAGTAAACCTGCGAAGATCTTCCTCTTATCAGGGATTTTCTCCACAAATTGGGCTCCTGACTAGTCAGAGCCTTTGATCTGCACCTAGATTTTGTCTTTTGATCTACGATTTTACCCCAGGCCATCTCCACACACTCAGGTTTTCTGGGGCTCACAACACATGTGCCTGACTGTGGCACTAGTTAAAGCAGGCAGAACACAGCCTTGCATACTTTCAGCCCTGACCTGTTCTTCATAAAACTCAGCAAGGAGTGGTTAAGGTCCTGCCACCATTACAACAGGTGAGTATTTTACTATCATTAGCTGATAAACAGACCACACTCCAGCTCCTCACTACATCAGTGAGGTTATTGCTAGGACTAAGCACTGCAACATTGAAATAAACATTTCCAAGATCTTTTCAGAGCATAATGGGAAACATATTTGGTCTCCTCAATCTTGGAAAACAAACAAAAGAGTATCTTTACTCCAAGTGATAGGCTGACCTTTAAACTAAAGGAAGGAGGTAGTTTAACCTAAAGTAAGAAAACTACAAATCAGATTGTTGCTCTTTTTACAGTCAAACATTAAGCACCATCTCTTCATAGTTCCAGTAGTGGAATCTACTCTTAAACAGCAACAACTGATTCTCCTATAAAATCGGTATTTCTATTTTATGGAGTGGTTTAGTACTAAATCTCATGCATCATAAATAAGTCTCAGACAGTTGATAATGATCTCATTTTTTATTCAAATCGAAGCAGTACGCCATGGTGATGGAATTATATTTTGTAATTGGATTACAGCAGTAGTAGTTAAAATATACAATTGGGGTAAAAAAGAAAGAGATGAAAAATTATGGCCTTACTCCTTGAGTTTATATTGAGCAGGCGTATTGTCATCCTGCCACAAAGCTGTTATCACTTAACTAATGCTAGTATCTCCATAATGAGTTTTATACTCTGATGAGAAAATTATACAGCTTACGTATGATGCTAGTATAAAATACAGGGAAAACATTAATACAAAGATTTAGATGCTATCAGATTTCTGGAGGGAAGTAAAAGATGCAAAATAAAGTCTGTAAGAGCCATACCTAAATCTCCAGCAGATTTGATGTCAATATTATCAAAACCGCTGCCAATTCGGACAATTATTCGAAGTGCTTTAAATTTCTCCAGGTCTTCTCGAGTTAAAGTTATGGTGTGATACATCAGTGCACCCACTGCTTCATTTAGTACCTACAAATAAAATGGAAGAAAAAACACCCTATTTTATATTTGTCTTTCACAGAATCTCAGCTTAATCTCATACATGTATTTTCAAGTACAAAAAGACTGCAAAAGCATTAAATAGAGATTTAGGGGTTTTTTAAAGGTTATTTCTCCAAATCTTCCAGCCTCTTGGTAAGTCTTTTTCCATCTGAAGTTTCCATTCTAGCATGATGGGATCAGCTTTGAAAGAACTAAGCGATCTGTACTTGTGCTCTTAGTAAGAGGGAAAATTCTCCTCATTCCGCAGGAAATGCTCTGCAATACTGACCCCAAGTACAAGTGTCACTGGACTGGATCTGCACATGCAGAAGAAGTCCAACACGGGAGCAAACACTCTCCACAAACAGTGAGTATTTTATGCTTAAGCAGCTGACATTCAGCTTTGAATGGAGTTACAGAGCAGTATCTCTTCACCACACACAGTGGTACAGGCATTCACTGCCCTATTAAACCACTTGATACCTGAATAGAAAATATTCAGTGATCATAAACCCCTCTGACAACAGAGAGTGAAAAAAGTCAACTCACACACAAGAACAAAAGTGTTCGCCCCTCAGTTTACTGACACTGCAAATAAGCTCTCACTGATAGAAAACTGGTTGTCACATAAATTGGTATTGAGATGCCAAACTTGACATTATCCAGGAAAATACAAAACCTCTGAGAAATAAGAAACTGCATGAAAGCAAAAACGCTGCAGAAAAAAACCCCAAACTTGAGAGAGCACCAAAAAAAGCACAAGTAAAAGATAATCAGAAGCCCCTGACAAATTAAATTATGTTAGAGTGCATCCAACCTATTCAAGAGCACTTAACAGGAAGGGGTGTGGAGAAGGGAGAGAAAGAAGGGAAGGGGTGTGGAGAAGGGAGCCAGACATGCCCAGCAGTTTTAAATTCTGCTACCAGTGACACTGCGCCCCACACAGCTGATACAAGTTTATTTTTCAGATAGCAGAGAGTATTTTCCTCTTTATATACAAACTGCATGATTTTACTTCTTCAAAACACTTCCCTATGCTTGTACCTTCAATGCACTAGCTAATATTCTAATTGTTCTATGAGACACAAAACATGCACAAATAATTTCAGTAGCTAAGCCAGCTGTAATGACTTCAAGAGATTCCTACGACACACTTCAATAAAAGTTCTGCAGAGGCTCTAAATTTCTTACTCAACAGACTTTTGGGTCTGGTACATGTACAGATTCTTTCATATGAATTATTTCTGCTCGTATGAGCATTTCCTAGTGTACTGCAAGGTCAGTAAAAATAATCAACATACATAATTTTTAAAAAACTATTGCAGCAAAGCACAGTCTTGCACACAGAGGATTACAATCACTGGAATCTAGGATCTGCAGCAATGTTTGAAATGAAAATACATGAAAAAATTAAAAGAAAATAAAACCAAACTCCATAAAAATTTAAGAAAAGCACTTATTACTGAATACTTCACAAAATTATTTATGCTATTTCAACATGTGTTTCTGGACAGAGAACCTCAGTTCTAAGTCAGATAAAGACCAGATTCCTTTGAGCAGAATTTGCATTTACTAGTAAGAACTGCAAAAAAATTACAAATTACACATCCTTCAAGAATGCAGCTATAACGTAATTCAAAGACCAGCTGTAGGCTCTGATCTTATAAAATGATTACACACACACAAAACTCCTTGATTTTAATGGTGCAAACAAGTCCTTTGGAGATTACATCCAGGAGTTGTTAATCAGAAAGACTGCACTCACCAGAATGTGTTACCTTGAGCTGTTACACAGGGTTAACAAAAACCCAAACCAGTTTACTGGGTTTGCTTCTCCAGTGACATTACAGCTGGCATGGACCAACCCTGAGGTACCCTACAGAAGAAACAGTCCCTCTTATGACCAGGGAGCTCACCTAAAATGCTCTTAGGCTATTTCTGCTCCCACTCCCAGTAGAAGCTGAAATAAAATTGTTCAAGCATCTCCCAGTCTCAGTGATGTGGAAATTTCTTCAAATTCAGTCACAGCACTTGTTGCTTTAAGCCTTAAGGTCAAGTTCTTGATTGCTTGTCTCCATTAAGCCATCTCCCCTATTCTGTGTTGTACCACATGTATTTTCCCCTGTCCCTCCCAAGGTTGTGCTGGATGGCTGTGCTGCAGGAGAAAACATTATCTGTGTAGCTGTCAGATGAGCAAAAAATGAAGAAGCTTAGAAATTCTGAGGACACACCCCTAAGGCTCTCTGACAGGCAGAGCCTCCTCTCCCAGACTGGAAAATGCCAGTGGTGTGTGTATTTTGGGGTGCAGAGCTGCCACTAATTTAAGGACTGCATCCAGCAAGGTTAAAGCACAGCTGAACTGGCTCAGACATTTGTGTTTTAAAATCAGAGTGATTCACTTTGGGAAGCAGATTTTCATCTCATAATCATGCATATTTTATTAACTCAGCCAGTCAAGACAGGCATTTGGACTCTTAAGAGCACCGGTCTGGACCTATTACATCACATTTTTTGGGCCCATTTAGGTTATGGCTTGGCACTAGGATGAGACAGAAAAGTACTGGAAAGCTTGGGAATGTGTTCAATAAAAGGAAAAATATTTCCTAGCTATAGCTTAATGCTGACACTAGCCATTTCCACAGGCAGTTATTTACCCATCACATGGGATATGGAACAAGCAAATGCAAGTGACAAATCTTTTAGAATTTCTTTTTAGTGACTGAGCCTCTCCTAGAATTATGGGCTAGTTAGCAAGGAAATCCACTGCTAAAAATGTAATACCCTGCAAGTATGTTTTATAACATTAATTTGATAATTTAATTATGTCACCACTTTTTGCAATTGGACATGTGACCAAAATACACCAAAAAGGCAGAAAATAATAGTAGAAAATTGGAAGTTAGAAACATTCAGCACAGGTGAATGTTAATAATGCCACTTAGATTAAAAAAATAGTGAAAGTTTCTGGATTTTGGAATTATTTTCATAAATTATACTCTCAGTCACTGCAGATATTAAATGTACACAAGGAAGTCTGACAAGTTTGTCAAAGAGTAAAATCAAAACTTGACCTAAATCTGAATATAAGAGATGAAACTGACAACCAGCATAGATATCAACAATTCCAGAAAATGAAATGATCTTCAGAAAAAAAGTAACTGTGCATAACAGCAATTTACTGATGATTTAACAGAAGTGATAGATGCACTGAGAAAATCAGGGAGAATATGTGTTTCTTCCCCATCATTTTCCATAGTGAACTTGATGGAATTTTTACCAAATCCAAGAACAATTTTACTACAAAGAGACAGAACTTGTGAGTGAGATAGCAGGCAAGGCAGAAATTCCAGACCAGCTTGAGTATGTGGCAGCCAGACCATGCTCTTTGACAATTTCTTGCGAGAAAAGGCAATGGAAAAACCTGACAGAAAATGAGCAGAGTCAGCTGTGCTCCTCCATTCCTGCTTTCATCACATTGCAACTGTGCTCTCTGGGAAAAAAGGATCCGAGGCAAAAGATGAAACACAGGACATGAGTTGGCTTCCTTCTGTTACCAAATGATTATGTAGCTCACCTGCCTACACTTCAATGCCTTCAGACCTCCTTCCAGGTGAAGTTACAGCTCACCACTGAAAGTCTTTTTCAGACCCTGTTTCGTAAGCTGACAGTTTTTCCAATCACAACAGCTTGGACAGGTCTTTCTGCTGTTCTTCAACCTCAAAATGACTACTCTGCTTTCACAACATGCCAGGTCACCAAGCCTCTCAGGGAAGAGATGACACAGTAGTAGGAGACATTTCTATTTCCAAGAATTTAACAAATCCTGGGTACTGTTTACCCAAGGCTGAAATCCTGCTAAATAATCTTCCCTTCTACATTTTCCCCCTTCTTTCTGCACCACATTATTTTAGCCATCGTGCCAAACATCACACTTTCACCACTGTGACACACACGCCTCATTATTTGAGGAAGAACTCTAAACATCTTGCTTACTTTTACAAAAACACAAACATATCATAACATGCTAAGAATTAAACAGCAAGGCCTCCTCTTCTTGCAGCATCTCAAGACACTTCTAGATTTGACTATGAGAAGTTGATCCCAGACATTCATGGATCAAATCCAGAGTATAGAA
The DNA here is from genome assembly GCA_013397775.1 of Eulacestoma nigropectus. Lineage (NCBI taxonomy): Eukaryota > Metazoa > Chordata > Aves > Passeriformes > Eulacestoma > Eulacestoma nigropectus. Next base: position 30,218 of record VZTE01000199.1, read on the forward strand.
ACGTAACACAGTACATAAAATGCCAAAGTACTTCAATGCAGAGACAAGAAAAATTTTATAAATTACATGTTGAATATGACAAGGTAACAATCTTAAAACCAAAAATCATCACTAGAACAAGCTGTATTTCATCTGGTTCTAGAAACTACAAAGTGTTGCATTTCTTGAAGTTTGATGTGTCATCCTTAAAAAAAAGTATGTTCCAGTGTCACCAACAGACTTGAGATATTTTGCACATTTGGGTGGAACAAATGTACTTTACCAAAATGGAGTAGGCCTTGCCTTATTTAACTTGCAAAAAGCAGCTGCACGTTGAATTTGTAACCGATAGTCTGTCACACAGGGAAGGCTGCAGAGACTTGGAGCTGCTCTCAAAGCCTCCCTACAACACTGCAAAGGGCCCATGAGAAACCAACACCATTAAAGCTAAAAAGAAAAGCCAGTGTGCTCAAGTGGTATTTAGTAGCTCTCCAAAGCTCTGTTAGATATGTGCTGCTATTTACAAGTTCTTGCTTCTCTTTACAAGCTCTCAGCTCCGTGCTAGGTTCCTATGATCCATGGTGCTGTCAGTAACCCATCCATTTCATACAAACTTTATTCAGCCAGGATACTCTCTAGTGAGGACCCTAAACATTAATACTTAAGTTTACACTGTCCATAAATACAAATATAAATATTTTACACAAACATCAACAAAACTTACTTGCAGGCTCCTGAAAACACACTCTCTAAAAGCCTATATATCCACACGTTATATAAACTACACGTATATATATACATATGACATACATATGATAGTCTATTTCTAGTCTTCTAAAAGCTAGTATTAAAAATATATATACCTCCAGATAGACACACAACTACATAAATAACCTGTATAGTCTATACCAAACTTACTATTCAATACTATATTGAAGCCAGTATTTCCAAGCCAGGATTTACTAACTATTACATGCAATTTTAAGACAGAAGTCAATTTGAGAATATAGACTCTGAAAACATTTTTACTAAATAAAAGGTTTCAATGAAAAATCTTTAACGGGAGTTCTATGTGTTAGTTTGTCTACTAATAAGGCTGAATTGCATCTATTCATAAGGCTGAATTCAGGTCAAGTCTATCAGACACTACAATGGATTCAACACCTATGGAGTCACTGGTGACAATGCATCAACTCAGTTTTTTCCCAAGTCTTTCATAAGGAATCTGATCCAAAGCTCATTTGGTTACAATACATTTACAAGGTTTTGGATCAGCTCCGAGGTGACAACTAACTCCCAAACAGATGTTATTGTTTAGAACAAGGCTGCTTCCTTTCAATCTATGTTCTTTGAGAATTTAAATCTGATGGAAAACTGAAATGCTTCAACTGCATCATGAATATAAATAAAGAGCACTGATGGTGTAAACACAAGCTTTACTGCTAAACAAAGAACTGGAAGTTAGAAAAATTATCTCAACCATTACGGTAACAGGGACAAATCAAAGAGCTGAACAACAGCACCATTCTGAATTTGCTTGCACCAGTTTCAAAACATTTGTCACTTTTCAGCTCTTCTTTAAAATGGTCTTTGATAAAACTGCCATCACTAGAACTGTTTCTACATTTAATTCCTATGTAAAAGTGTGACTGAAAAATTTAAAGTTCGGTTGAATAGAAAGTTCAGCTTTAACCTTTTTTTAACTTAAAACTACAAATACCGAAAATCATTTTTATGTTGGGCTCAGAAAACAGAGGTCAAAGGATCCAACAAATTCTCAATCTCTGCTAAGGCTGGGGCACTGGTTTACCTGACAGACTCTGTTCCCATTTCCACCCAAGGACTACTCACTGCTCTCATCAGTGTTCTGGTGAACCGGGTACATGCTTGAAGCTGTTAATCCAGTTAAGCACATACTTTTTTCTTCTACTTAATTTGCAACAAGATGTAGGAAACAACATAATTACAGAAAAAAGAGAATGAAAAAACGTACTCAGCCTCAAATAAACTCTTGACTTCTTTCCAGCCTGTAAATTTTATTTTAAAGACCACTCTTAATCAGTTGTACTTCCTGTCTTTTCATATGGGTTTGCAAGAATCACTATTATCTCTCTGCTTGGTCGAGATGTCTACTACCAGCTCTTGCACATTATGTTTACATTTATCCCTCTGAATCTACACAGCACTTCCATGTTACAGAACACAGAGCAAAGGTCAAGAAGCCCAAAAAGCAAAGAACATGAACTCAAAAAAATCTCAGGCAGCACAAAGACGTCAAGGGTGTGCTTGAGTCTGACATGCCTTCAAAAGGTACAGAAGTGGAAAAGAGCAGCAATATTGCAGGAATCAGAGTGCTGGGTAGGCTGCCAAGGAGCCAGGAAAAGCAGCAAACTGTGAATGGCACTGAAACGAAGAGGGATTGGGAAAAAGAGGTGAACAGACAACAGAGCATGATATAGTGAAAAAAGAAAGTTGACCTGGAATGAGGATGGAAGCAAGCTAAGTGTTCTTAAATAATTTTTTTTGGATGAACAACTGTATTTTTGGCAGAACAAACCAAAACAATTGTGTACACTTCGAAGCGGTCTTAGCTACTGAGAGAACTTATTTACACATCATTAACTGTAAAATAAAAGCCAATTTAAGCAGAGTGAGTAACTTTTATAGACAGTAATGCAATCTCTAATAAGAAAGAAATTTAAACACTGAAATCTCAAAATATTTTTACCCTAAATGACAGAATTTTTCTGATAGGATGCAATGAACCGAACTCCCAGTTGTGCCATGATAAGAGTTTGACAAACGTAATGCTCAATTTCACATAGCCATATGCAACATCTACAATAAAACAGAACTCAGGGGTTAAGGGATAAACACAGCTATTGCAGCCTTGCAGACTGCCTTGAAAATAAGCTGCTTTTTCTAGGGAGAAGGGGAAACAAAGAGACAAACCAAAAACCAGCAGAACCTCACACGAGTAATTGCTGAAGAAGTGTAATAAGTGTCCTCTAACTACAAAGTTATTTTGAAATGTTGGGTCACTCTCAGTAAATGTCAGTATTCACTTAACCACTGGCAGCCTGATTTTTCGGAAGTAAGGAAACGTATCTTCACCATCCAAGTTGCCTTCCAAAGCAGGGGAACGGGGAACAAATGCTTTGACCTGAGATGAAGCAGAGTTCTACTACATGTTATTTATTTGCAACTTTACAACTTTATTTTCCATATTCCATTTTTTTTTTGAACTTTATTTCCCACACTTTAATCTCCTCAGCCACAAAAAGCAATTGACAAATGAACTCTTGGCAAAAGGCAGTTGCTACAGAACTGCAACTCAGGCATTACCAGTTTGGAGAAAACTTTCTTCAGTAAGCACACACAGTAAGTATCCTGCTTTTGACCCTGCACATAAATGGCATTCAAATCCTCACCTCTTTTCCTCCTTTCTGTATGTGTTAAAATCTCTCAGCCTGCTTGCTCCTCTATGAAAAACTACACAGCTTGTGCTTTGCTATCTCACAAGCTACGATAAATTCCCCTTTCCACTCTATTTCCTTGAAATACTGAAAAGACAGTATTTTAAACCACAGTCTTGTCCCTGAAACTCTCATGACCAGCAGAAATTCCTTCTTCAGGTTCCAAAATGTTAATTCCTCAAACTCTGACTCCTCACATCCCTGTGATCAAGGCTCCACAACTGTGCAAGCTGAGTTAATACGGGTTCCTACTTTCCTAGACATCCTTCTGCAGCCTTTCACTCCTTTCGTCCCCACCCAATTCTTGCTTCACGTCTTTCGCACACCGTCCCCATTACATTCATCTACAGTCACCCATCTAAGAGTATCAAACAATGTCAATCACCTTTCAAACTCCATCCTAAACTTCCCAGCCTCTGGCTTGCTCCCTGCAACTTCACACTAAGTGCATCTATATCTGTCAGCCTGTTACTTCAGTAGGTGTTCTTAATATCTATTATCAAAATCTGTACTTCAATTAACAGGATATCATCATTTAATATGGCCATGAATGTGCATTCATAAATACATGAACATTTTGGATACTGCTTTGAACATGCAACTCTAGATTTTAAAACCTTTTGTGAAAACAATCTTATATTTAGCAAAGCAACACTGTATCTAAAATACATATATTCCTCTACTTTAAAGATAGGTGAAAAATAGTCATTTTCAACTGCAGATGAACAGTGAACACATTTCACACAGATGTGAGCAGTGCTCAACACTTCATAAAACTGATCTCTCAGTCTGTGTTAAAGGACTACAACAACAGGATAATGAATCTAGGTTTGTGATTTTTGTTGCCAAAATTTATTACCTTGCAGACCCGAACATTTTGGGACTGCCTCATCCTTCAGACAAGCGAAAATCCGTATTATAGTGTTGTACTGATACACAGTGAAAATATCTTTTCCTGATGTATTACTGAGCTCACTGAGAATTAATTATTTTTGTATAATAAAAAGCAAAGTATGCAAGCTTCAGTATACTCCCCTCAATACAGCACTGTCGTGAAGACCAGCAACAGATTATCTATGTCACTCATCAGTTATTCAAACACTTTTCCAAACCTGCAATTTGAGAGACACATACTCAGTCTCAGGATCTGAAAAGTTCATTTATTACACACCACTGATAACCGAAAATACCCATTGTTTATATGGATGGCACACAGGAATTCCCCAGTCTTGATGCACCAGAAGTAAATGATGTTGATTTTAGTAAGCAAATCATAAAACTATACAGGTGGTGCAGTAGCCAATGCTATAGCGTTCACTGAAGGAGCAGCCTGCTCTTATCTACTAATAAAAGTAGAACAGCATTTATATTACTTATTCTGCAGGTGTCATTTAGTCCTTGCAAATGGAATCCATGTATTAACTTCTAACGGTTCTGTGAGATAGGAAAACAGTACAATAAAAGCAACTTCTCAAAATGACTGAAAAGAAAAACACAGAAAAAAGGCATTCTATCACATTTAATTTTTGATATATAATAGAAAGGAATTGAGGAAAAAAGCTTGGGTTTCCTCTAAATTAAAAAAAAAACATATATTGTCTTTGAACCTTACAAATTAAGCTTTATTTTATTTAAAACCCTCAACAAACACTATCTCTGCAGATCCATTATGACTGAAGACTGAGAAGTTTTCGATTCCTTTCTTGTGTTCTCAAGTTAGGCTGACATTCACCACATTTTCCATGTAAATTTTGGGTTAGCATTTGTTTTGAAACTCTTCTGACAATTTTTAGTGCACAAGGCTGCCTAACCCAATATGCACAATCCCTTGGCTAAACCATGAAATCACAAAGTTCCCCACACAGACAATCCAATATTGAGATCTGTCTTTCCAGGCAAAGGCTGAGCAACAGACACGTTTCCAAGGAGCATTTCTAGGTATCATGTAGTAGTATTTTGCCCAGAAGTAACTCCATGAATCTGATTCAGTAGGTAAGCAGAGGGACAACATCCAGCCAAGATACAATACACAAAAGCACAGTGCACCACAGACATTTTAGTAACGTCACAACTGACCCAACACTGTTCCGAATCATTACAGTATTTGCATTTCCTGAAACAACTCAGTTGTACCTCTTAAATATTACCTTTTCATGAATTTCTTGTGTAGACTGAGCATCACAAAATGCCACTGTGGCTACATCCTTCAGAATAGGCATTTCTACTGTACAATCCCTGCCATCCAGCAACGCTACCAAAGGGCGCGGGTGCATGGGCCCATTCATGATCGGAGGTCGAATGCCTACAAAGAAACAGAGAAGACTTGTTATTCAGGCCATGCAAATGTGATTAAAAATAGGTTATAGCTAGTCTTGTTTATTCTGATGGCAGAAAAAGATTTCAAGGACTGAAGCTAATAAAACAGGAACAAGTTTACACTCAGCTGTCAACCAAACACAGAAGACCTTAGAAAAAATTCCATGGAGGTTGAGAAGGCTGAACAATGAAAGACAGATAAAACCACTAAGGGAATAGTATACTTGTTTTTTAAAGATACAGCCTTACTACACTAGTAAGAAGTGTCTGTGCAAGCTTATCCAACCTTTAGGTTTTTATTGGATTCCACACCTTTGTGAGCTCTAGACAGAGTGAGAAATATCTGGCCCAGGCTTGCAAGAAAAGTGTAGCTTATGGAATATCATAAGCAACTCAGTGAGGATTTGGGTATTCAATTTACATATATAATGATGATTCTGCTGAGACTGAAATTTAACTTTAAAAAGCCTACAACAGTAAAATTTTGCATTTACTGAGAATCCTGTGTCCAAGTTAACAGGCAAATTGCTGATCTATGTAGGTCTGCTTAGATTTAAAAAGTTTCATAAAACAAGTTTTCTATATAGCTTAGTCAAACACATCATACTTAATCCACCACTGAAAATTCTTACAAAACATGAAAAAAATGTCCCTCCCTAAATCAACATCACACTCTAAACACTGTGAAGTGACAAAAAAATTCACGTCAAATATCTGGGAGAAGGAAAATCAGTCCAAACTGAAGACTTAATTTACATCCTCTTTACAGAGTCTGGAAATGAAACGTAATCCTTAAGATATTTAGAGAGCATCTTTTTAACAATACAGATGCTATAAATACACAGAAGTATTCAAGGGAATAATATTAAACCATTACATTTACAAAAAGTAGTTAAGCATGGGTGGAAAAAAAGGGACTTCCTGAGGAGATAATGAAAAGCAAAACAAAGAGTAAAGTACATGATCTTTTTTCCTCTTTTAAAATAAGAAGTTTTAAGCACTGCAAAGTGAATCAGGCTAGATATTTCTAGTTTATTTCTTATATATAATTTCAACACATTTTTGTTGCAGTGTGAATTTTAAAACATTGCTTATTTGCAACATGACTGAGGCGCCCCAGTTAACTTCCACAAGCAATCCCTGCATCTTAAGTCCCAGCCCTGGGCAGAAAGTAAGTCCTGAAAGACTGGTATCCGCATTTTAAGTAGACGGAAAATCAGTAGAATCCCAGCTGTACAAGGTATCTGGTGAAGAAAACCAGCTGCTGGGAAGAGAGATTTTCACAACTCAACAGAAGCAGCGTATAACTTCTCCCCTGGGACCAGGCTCAGGCCTGGGGCTGATGGACAGCTCCAGAGACTGCTGCCCTCACAGTCCCTCTCAATGGCCTAGCCCAAACCCAAAAATTTCATGTCCACTCCTAACCAACTCAGGATAGCCCTGTCCCACTGCAATCTGGCATTTAAATTCTTTACCTGTTCAAACAGTTTTTATACCTGAAGACGACAGAGCAAGAGTCACTACATTTGGTACTTTTCTGTTCTACTTCCAGCATCTCAGCATCTGATGATGCCAATGGACTGACTGACTCTGCAGTACTCTCACCATAACAGAGAGGCATTCAGATGGGAAAAGTACCCACCAGCAAAGTTTTCCATGGAAATTATGCTCTGTTGTAAAAGCATCCAGTCCTAACCTCAACTGTGCTAGAAAAGCTTAGAAATGCATCTGGTTCATGTTATTTCAATAATATCGAGGCACCAAAACTAAATGGGAGACTTTAAAACGTAATTTTTGAAAACTGTGCATTTTGATAACTTTACTACTGATACTTGTTTGAACCAAAAATGGCCACATCACCCTCATACAGACATCTTTAGTAAATAATCAACATACTAGTAATGTGGTACAGGACACAAACACAGTACACAACATAAAAATACTTAAGTTACTCAGGGAACAATTCTATCCTTTAACGGGGATTTAATTATAAAACTCCACATTAAATTTACTTAAAAACATCCTAGGATAAAGCACATTATAGACTTGTTCACATTTCTTTAAAAACAGTATATATAATAGCATTAATAAAAGGCAATTACATCTAGAAACAAATGAAAAAACGACATTGCAAGACCTGTTCATTTTGCTTAGAGTAACTGTGCTCACTTGACAACTGAAATGTTACGGTCATGGACTTGTTAGTACAGCAAAGCAAAAACTTCAATAAAAAGTCTGAATGCTAGCTAAAATAAAATTTTTAAAAATCCAGAACTTTTATACTGAAGTCGTTGCAGATGAATGAGGAAAAATATGGCACAGGTGATTCCCTTAGAGCTACAACTAAAGCACCTCTGCCAACAGTAGAGCACATAGTCCAAACAGAAAAAAGTAGATGAGATTAAAAACTCTCACTTCTAAGAAACACTCTTCTGACTAGAGCTATCTCAGAAAATCATTAAATATAACAGCACTAAACAGAGCCCTTTAAGATAATGATTTCTCTAAAATACACAAAGGTATGTTCTGGTTTTCCCCTTACACCAGTATATCTAAGATTTCAACCAAGTTACTTGTACAACTTTGGTGCTAAGGGGAACGCCAGACCAAGCCCCAAAACATAGGAACAGAAGTCAAAAAACAACCAGAAGGACAAACCCTCCCTGAGAGAATCTAAGGCTTCAAGAATCCCCAGAACTCAAATACATACAGTGATCTTGACCACGAAAACCCTACAAACCTTTGCTTGCCAAAATCCTTTCTGAACTTCAGCACAGACTTCCTGCTGCACAATCTTTCTGCCTAAATATCCTGCCACTGAATCGCAGGCAGTAAGTCCCCACTTAAGTTAACTTACAGGAACTTCATCACAGTGGCAGCCACTATTTAAAGGTCACATTTGGGAAGACATGGCTTCACTATGAATCAGAACCTTTTGAACAAAAAGCTTCCTCTTTCACCACTTAGATACGTTCTGGCTGTTTTTTATCTAGAAATGTCACACTGCACCGTGCCTTTGGCTTTGCAGCAGACCCTTGGAGAAGCAGCAGAAAGCAAGGTGTATTTAAGAGCAGTATTTTCCATGCCTGCATTTACAGTGAATCATGCAACTCTGTGCCAGAGAGAAGTAACTGTAAAGAGGTCAGAAGTGACATTCAACATGACAAATGTGAAACTAATTTAAAAATATAATTTCACTTAGTTGGCTTATTTAAGTATATGGTATAGCATTTCATATTACACAGATAACAAAAATTATACCATCCACCCCCACATCCTATAATCTTTGTTACGGGAAAACAATCTCAGTTTATCCTAACTCAAGACTTCCAGGAACCCCTACCAACCTGACATTTCTTAATCTGAGCTTGATTTCCAGGGTCATGAATTCGATTTCTCAATGCTTTACAATCTTCAGTATTCTGAGGCAAAATAGCAGCCTGTCATTCCATCCTCATTTCCATGTCTTTAATTTTTCTTGCAGCCTCATGTAATCTTGAACCAAAGCTTTTAAACTTCTTATCCACTGCAACCTCTGTAGCCTGGATGGTGTTCAAATTTTTACTAAAAATTAAACACAAACAATACATTAAAACAACATTAAGGGTCTGACTCGTGCTCACAGAAGGCAGGAAACTCCAAGTTAAAGCTTCTCACTGCATCTGTACCCTTCCCCCTATGGCTGCTGGCTTTCCACCACACCTGCTGTGCTGCCACTGAGCATTAATATTCCAGGGAAACCAGTGGAGTGTTAAGATACACACGGCACCTTGCTCAGGACAGCAGGTGTATTGTAAATACACCTACCTGGAACAGTCGGCACCACTCACGTGGCCAAGGCTTTGCCTGGGTGAGCAGGGATCCGGGGATAGTGTGTGATCTCCAAAATCCCCGTGCTGGAGGGGCAAGCACTCCAGTGGGTACCAGAGATGGAGTGAGAAGCCTTAACTCTGAACTTGATGGTTTTGCTGGGTCTAAGTCAGGCCCTTAAGGTTATCTAAATGTATTTAAGGAAAAACCCAACGCTTTTCCAACAGTTTTAATCCAGCTGTTAGTCTGGGGTTTCTGCCCTGCCCCCATGTGGAAATAATCTGCTAGGGAAGCTCTTATCCCTGTAACAGCTACTGTGCCAGCAGCTGCTGGAATTTTTCTAAATTAATACCAGGTATAAGGTGCAGAAACAGAAAGAGCAGCTGTCCATATGCAGCAGCGACTCACCATGTGGCTCACAGCACAGTGCCTTTGCTCAGCTGCAGCCTGGACTAGCTCTCCTGGAAAAAAACCTAGCAAAACCTTATTCTAGCCCAGCTCTTATGGAAATAAAATTTGGAATTGAAAAACCAGCTTTCAGCTGCAGAACCTGAGAGAAGGCCAGCCCTATGCACGATTGACTGTGGGTCCCACAAACAAGGGTTTAATGAACTCATCATCCAGCTTTGCAACACCAAAACAGGAGTGGAAGGGCTGTGAATTATTTTACCTCCACACCTCTGACAGCATGGGAACTTACACGGGATCAGACCAACCTGAGCACAAGATGTATTTTTACAAACTGGGAAAAAGCTACCTAAGCAGGGTAATGTCCTTGTCCCTCCCAAATCCAGCCTGCATCTCCTGCTCCTTTGCTCCTGAAACAAAGGCGCATTGTTTGTGCTACACTCCAAGGGGAAGAGTTGAGGCCAATGCCATTAGGCATAATCAGGACTGGAGGGTAAGAAAGCTCTCCCTGACATAATTCAGGCTGTTAAAATGTATTTTAAACTTTTTGTAAAACAACCTTTTATGGTACAAACTGACATTAACAGAAGCAATCACTTCGCCCAAATAACAGAGATCTCGAAGTAGGCTGCCACGGTTTGCTGGCATTAGAAAATGTACTAAAATGCAACAAGGAAAGCTATCAAGATTAATGATGAACATCGTAATTCTCACATTTCTCTGCTGCTGATTAACATAACATCATTAGGCTGAGGAGCGTCTTGTATAAGGCATACATGGTAAAAATAAAGGACACTGTCAGGTTTGTAGGCCCAAAACTTGACCTACCTTTTATTTTCTTAAATCTGTTTGCAAAGTCCATGTAATTCTTTAAATGTGTTTTTCTTTTTTCAAAACAAATGCTTCAATTCTTTTTTCTGAAAATACATCAATGCCAAAAAGCACAACACTTATCAGTAACCCTATAATCACAAACCAACAGGCACATGAAATGGAGGAGAGCAGCCTGGCAAGAGAGTTTTCCCATCACTGGGGATTCTTAAAAGTGCAAAGATTAAATAAGAAAAATCCCTTGACAATGTCCTTTTCAAAGAATTTGTGGTAAAAAACTTCCTTTATACGCTGTAAAACATCAAAGTGATTTACTTTTGAAACAAAATGCAAACTACTGAAAAATCTCATCAATATATACAAAAACAAGACCTGAAAATGACAGGTTGGACGTTCAACTAATTTATAGTCTTGCACATGTAACACGAGACTAACCCCTTTGTCATTTATCTTTATTTTATATTCTTACCTAGGTGTAAATTCAGTGAGAGCTGTCACTTATTTACCATAAAACCTCAAAAAAATTTGCATTATTTTCAAAAATAAATGTTAATATTAATTCAAGGAAAGAACGAGTTGTCAAAACAAACAAAAAATATCCTCCTCATAACACGAACACAGAAGCTGTTAGGAATTAGATTTGCCAATATGCACTATTAAAATTCCTAGAAACCCCATATTTCAAAAACATATTTTAAGGTTACAGACCTATCATGCATTTTTACATTTTGGGCTGTTTTGGTAGACTCATTGTTTTGTGCACCATGAACTCAAGTGACAGTGAGATCCAAGGCAGAGCAAAACTCTTAAGAGCAGTCAATTAGAAATAAAGTTTAAAATACAACTCAGATACAAGGATCAGTAAAATGGATGCACCAAAAAAAAAAAAAAAGAGCATTTATCATCTTTCAGTATTTTGATATTCAGCATATTTACATGCTGAATATGCAAAACAAAAATCTCATGATTCTATCAGAATCTGAGCCAACACTTTTTGCTGCTGCCTTCATGACGAGCAGGATGCAATTTCCCATGATTTGGGATGCGGGATTGGAGGGAGGCACAGGGGAGAATACTTTTCAATAAAGAACACCAACAAGGGACAAAAAAGTGACAGCTACCCTCAGAAGACTGAATTATTGAGCAGATTAAATTTAATTTCCTCCTTTTCTCATCTCATTTAATGCTTCTAACTATATTTCCTAAGATTTTACGAACTTGCTGCAAGGCTTATTAAAATTTATAGGAACAATCCCAAACTGATTTTCAAAGGAACAAGCTCTGGACTTCACAGTACACATGCAAAAGCAGACTGAGCATAAGCTGCACTTAAAGTACGTGTGCAGCCCCTATGAAGTCCCCAGGGCTCAGGGGTTAACGCTGAGCACAGTGGGACTTTACTGGAAGCACACAGTGGATGAAAATACTGCTGATATCTACGCTTTTTATTTACTTGAACACAGTAAAAACAAGTCATCTTCCTTCTTTTCTTTTTAATTTGCAAGAGACCAAGAAAAATACAAGTGGTTTCCTGTGCTGTGTTGACCCACTGATGTGCAGAGCAGTCACACCCAGCTGTATCCTCCTGCTAATTGTGCAGGTTGAAATGCACCCAGAGCTCTGCAGGACACTCACGGCTCATTCTCTGACACAAAATGCAAACCCAACCCCACTACTGTGTAATTATCACCCCGGTCCACAGGCCTCCATGTACGTAAGATTTCTGCACACATCACATCATTATTTCACTACCGGTGAAAAATGAGCCTGGGCACCCAAGCAATTACTACAGCAGACAACACAACGGCCTCAGCACAAAGTATTTGACACAACTCTCTTGCTTGATTTTCCCTTTTGGTACAATCAAAACAATACAAGCCAATGACTTCTGTTGAGAAAATTCCACATTTCCCTGCTGTTACTAGACACTGAATCATAATTCCTCATTATTTTTCCATACTCACACAGCAAGTAAACTTGCCCTTCTCAGGACATTATTCTGACAGCCATAAGGATATGGGGTTTAGCTGTGTTTTTTAATAGTGATCCCTAACCAGTCTTTTTTTTTAATCTAGTAATTTTGCTCTTATTTGTCTAACATCTGTCAGCATGCACACAAAATCCTAAGTGCCTGTCAGGGTACAAAAAAACCAAACATCCCACAAGGCACATCTTGAAAGCCTTTGATCAGAAATAAAGTTCCATTGAGGAGAAACAAAATCTGACAACATTTTCTATTACTACACGTACTTCAAACATCAATGTGAAGACTTGCAGTATTTCATATCTGTCAAAAAATTACTCAAAGTACATATTTGGAGCATGCTGTAAAGATATGCCTAATCTTCACTAATATGTTTCAAAATAAGACTGAAAACAGTATGAATCACACCTATTTAATGTAAAATAAACAAGCAGTAACAGCATCATGCATTATGGTAAAATGTTTTAATTTTCCATCACCATTTAAAAAGTAAAACAAATGATAATATTCAGTAACAACTATATCAAGTACCAAATCCAGAAAGTCTAAGTATCTGCAATAAAACACACTTAAAAACCAATGTTGCAACAGTGTTGTTTTCAAGTAACAGATACATGAAAGCAAATTCCAGAGAAAGGCAAAACATTCTAAATGACTGAGCTCTCCTTGCATGCGCAACATCTCAGTGCCTGTCACAGTGAGTATTTACCTGTTTCAAATACTTTTAGCTTTATTAAGTACTAAGTGAAGGAAGGGGGGATAAATAAATTGACTACAGTGGAGCTGTCCTGGTTGAGTTCACTTCCATCAATCTCAGCTTCTGAGAAATTCTGGCTAAGGCAGCCAACTCCTGTTAGTTATTCCACAGGTTTTACAGTGACAGTGGTATGCCCCTGCCCACACACACAGTGGCAAAAGCCACAGAAAACTACTTGGTCACTTACAGGAATCACTGTACTCGGGGACAAGACCTACAAATTAAGAACCAACGAACTTGAGAATTGTGACTTACAGCAACCGCATCTGCCCGCAACTATGGACATCAATCTCCCAGTTACTGATGGGGCAGCTTCTCCAAAATACAGAGCTGAAGGCATGAATCAAGCCTGCATTACAGATGTTCCCACAACGCACCATACGCTGGGTATGTATCAGAATATACCTCCACTTTCCTCTTCCCCCAGGACAGCGACCATGGAGCTGGCTGATTATGGCATCTGAGGGGTAACCCACCCTAACAAGCTCCCAAACCCAAGCTTAAAATACAACTGAGCTTATATTTCAGACCATAAACTTTATTGATGGGTGGGTGTGACTTTAAAAAAAAAAAGGCAGAAAATTCCTGCTGGCAGGAACTGGAAAAACAATCTGTTTCAACAATTGCACTAGGAGCAGAATGATTAACTCCCTGAGCCATTCCAGTAACAATACAAATCATGCCAAGACTTACTTAAAACACTTTCCACAGAAGAAGCGGTACTGGAGATTTTCAGGGCAATACTGAGGATAAATAACAGCAGACTAGAATAGGTTGGCAAAAGAGGGCTGTGCTGCACATGAAGTGCATCAGTGGCCCTTACCCTCCCTCCTTTACCCACGTATTCAATAGAAGGCATGCAATGCCTTTCCATTTTAAATCAAGTTATCAGAACTAGCATCTTGGCTGTGATTTTGATAGAAGTTGAACAGCCACATAGTGTTAATTTAAAATGTAACTCCCTCAAGGAATGAGTGTTGATGTGCCTGTAATGTATGTATTTGAACTATGAAGGAAAAAGAAGAAAACTGATTTTTTTTCCTCTCACCCAAAAATGTTATTTTATTCCAGCAGGTTTGAGGTTTTTTGTTTATTTTGCTTTAAACCACTGCCTGAGCTGGAAACATGCTTTGGGAGAAAACATCACTTTTTAGCATCGTCAGTACAACTACTTTCAGAGTACTAATTTCACATTGTGTTTTAAAGGCACTGCCAAGAATTTATTACAACGTAAGATTTCTGAATGTAGCCTGTGCTAATGGCTACTCTCTCTGTACTTTTCTCATAGTTTAGATGTTGTACAGGATGCTGTCTCTGAGAAAGAAACCAAATAATGCAAGTAGAGCCAACATCAAAGGCTTCCTTTATTCTGATCCCAAACACCAAAAGCAATTTCTCCAACAGCACACCTGTACTTTGACCCAAGAACGTTAAACTATTACCTGGGACACTCCTTATTTTCCTTATCAAAAAGTCTGAAGATAAGCAAGTGTGGGGCCTTGGATAACCAAATTATTTTCACAAGGTTTATTTTTTTTTCTCTTGAGGTCAGTAGAACACACTCAGATGACACTATAAATAACAGGACAGAAATATTTTACACATTGAACACTGACCTCTCCAATTTCTTTGTAACTCCTTAACTATTTTTAATTTGGGAAAGCATCAAATGTGATGCACTGTCCTCTCAGCTGATCATCATGATGCTGCTTGTCAGCAATCCTTACAGTGAAACAACAAAAAAACAGTGACTTGTTTAGGGATGGGAAGAAGAGAGGAGAGCTGGAAACTTTAAGACAGCTAAAAACTTTAAAAAACAAATATATATATATACACACACATATACATAGTCCAGACTGCTAAGATGAGCATCATTAAAACAGGTCAATTCAACATGGTAGGAAGGGTTCTGTTGACTGAGGACAATAAAAGCCCTCGAGTTACACTTCATTATGTTCTTCTGAAAACCAAAGCAACTCTGACAAATGCTAAACCTCTGCAAAGGGCTCCTTAAAGCTTTTTCCTCTCTCCCTTTCTGGTTCCTATCACAGCCCCTGACCTCTGCTGTTCTCTGTCAGTATTAAGAAAACGGCTGATGATGATCACAAACTAGAGAACACTGTTGATGTAAAACTGAGAAAATTGGGAGTGTAGTGAAATTGAAATCCTGCATCTCCCATCCAGGTTCCTCTGCAGCTTAAATAATCAAGCCTAAATAAATAGCTTTTTCTGAAAAGATACTCATTTTGAAGGTAAGCAAACAGGATGTATAAAAAAATGACAAGCTCACTGAGAACCAGCCAGTAACAACAGTCGAAGTGCCAAATAAAACAGGCAGTTTAAGGCAAAAGCTGGGTTTATGTTATCATGTTACATTTAATCATAATATAACCAAAGCGTATGATGTAAGAGAGCCGTTCTACTGAACTTTTCTTGAAGCAGAAATCTGAGTTTCAATTACAAAGGCTCTGGTCTCAACATCACAGTTAAAGCTGCACAGAAAAACAGTTAAAATTGCGAGTTATTTCCATGACTTGATGAGAGAAGCAAAATATTTCTTCCCACACATACCACATGCTGAAGGGGTTTGGGGAAGGTTTTTGAATGTTTTAAGATCTTTCTGATGGTGAAAAGCAAGAAGTGTTTAAAAATGACCTATATTTGCATTTTTTTACTAGGCTTTATAGTTTCTTCTAGTCTCTGCAGTTTAACCATTTTCAACTTGAAAAGGGTCTGTTCACATGTATTAAAATGCTTTGCAGATAATTATAAATTTTTCAGGGCACAAATCATGTTCTGTCTCTGTAA
This sequence comes from Eulacestoma nigropectus, assembly GCA_013397775.1. Lineage (NCBI taxonomy): Eukaryota > Metazoa > Chordata > Aves > Passeriformes > Eulacestoma > Eulacestoma nigropectus. Next base: position 46,587 of record VZTE01000199.1, read on the forward strand.
ATTGCATAAAACATTTACCAGTGCTAAAAAACATCAGTTACAGGGGAAGTATTATAAAAGGAATTATTGAATCCATTTTAAGAGTTAGAGAATCTTAAAGCAAAAGGGTACCCATCATTCTTCACAAGGATTTCTTGCCACATTATCTCTCTTGAGTATTTCTGGCGTGATCTACCGCTTATGTTTTGGAAAATGCACTCACTATTACATTTCTTTGTAAATACAGTTAACATGAGAGTTGATAGTTTTATTCTAGCCTGTGTGGTTTAGCATAAAAACAAACTTGCTCTAGCTCGTGTGTCCGCCAATGTGCAGGCAGAGACATTTACAAAATCTGCCCACGGCACATCTGTGCGTCACACAAATGTCATCTCCCCCTCTCACAGTGACAGCCTTAGACTTCTGCAGTGACACACTTCGTGAAAAACAGACAATTACAAAAAATGGACCCCTTCTGAAACAAAATATAGACTGACAACAGTCTGAGAAGCAATTACATTGGTCTGGTTTCCATTCGATTGGATGTAGTAAAAAAATCTTAAAATAAGAAACCTTACTCTATGATTTTTCTACATTTTTGAAACCAGAAAGAGGAGGGATGTCAGTAGCAAGATAAACAGCAGCGTGCTGAAAGGCTGCAGGAGCACTCTATTTCTGCAAGCAGACAGGAAACACATTACATGGAATTTTATCATTCAAAGATAATCAAACCATCACTGAGTTCATGCAAAGTAAACTTGAAACCCATTCTGCTGTTCAGAAAACGGACACAGCATAGGGAAGACACTGGAAAACGAGTTTAACCGCTCCCTACTGGCTGTGATTTTTCAAAAATTGGGAGAAAATGACAGCTGAAAGCTTGCCCAGTGCAATACAACAGCTATCAGATAACTCCCAGAAACCAAGAAACCATTATGACTATTTCCTGGAACATCACAGAAGAACAAGAAGCTTGAATCCTTGAACTTGGGATTGCGACAGAGTAACAGGTCTTCATAACACATAATTTTCCCCATTTTCTGGATAGAAAGCAAACCAAATTCATGCAGCTGTATCACTGCAAAACTAAAAAACCAGAAGTTATTACTTCTGCTCTGTAACTTTGGTTACAGCCACTCTCCTTTTTCTTATTAGGTATTTTGACAGTACAACAATTATTTCAGAAGAAACTGTAGCTTTTAAAATATTTTCATCAATCTTTTCATTCTTTCTGTCCCTCTGGCTCAGGACTGTCATCCCAGTTACAAAAGGAAGATGAAAAATAAGTGCTGAGAATAACAAATGAAATCTGAAAAATAACCCCTTGCGATAAAAATTGTATATCCATGAGTAGCCCAGGTAAGAGTCATTTATTACATCTGCACTGCAAACCAGATTAAAATAAGGTACATTCAAACAGTGATTAAGCAGGTGCTGGTCAATTAAGTAAATACTTCAAGAAGAAACTCCACCTGTGCTCTTTTTTTTTTTAATAATTAATTAGCATTATTTCCTTATAAAGTCTACACCATCACAATACATTGTGAAATGTGACCCTCAGAGGCTGAGATAAAATACTCAACTTAAGAAGAGCTACATATCCATTAAAGCTTATGTTAAATACTTCACATAAATGTAATTAAAACTTTTAGGTCAAGAATATTTAAAGGACAACATGACTAGTAGCTTAATTCTCTGGGAGGTCTGACAAGGACCCACAGCAGAATACGAGAGAGCTTCCCACCATATGGGAAGCCTTTGATTTCAGTGAGTAGTCTACCCACCTCTGGATACATGAATTTGAGAGAGGACACCAACCACACTCAACAGCTGGTTAAAGAATGAAAAATATGTAGGAAGTGGCTGTGCTGGTTACTGCAAATTTAGTTCCAGAGAGAATATGAAAGAAGAGTTCAATCTACACCACAAACATTACAATTCAGTATTTGGATTAAGTGAATTAATAGTGGGAGTTTTATCCTCAGTGTGGTTCTCTGCAGCCCTTCCCGGGCCAAGAGTGCCATCAGGCATTGCAGAGAAGTATAGAGAGGGAAAAAATTAGTTTAGTGCATCCTCTCACCAGTTACTCTGCGAAACACCAAGACTGGTGTGGGACCCGTTTTATTTTTCAAAAGACATGTTGAGAGAATGAGGGTGGGGGGTAGAAGGGAGGAAGGAATGGTTTTATTCTGCATGATGAGATACTGTCACACAGGAAGTATCAAGGCCCAACTTCTTTTCACAGCTGCATCATGGTTAGTGAAAATCTGGTCTTAAACTACTGTAAAAAGCCCTCATCTGCTGTGTCAAACTCTCCCAACCTCCAAGAAAACCATTTGCAAGTAACTATAAGAAAGCTCTGAACAGTTTTGGTAGAAGGGTTTGGCATGAAGCGGAATATATCTTTTCCACCAAAGTTATTTAAAGAAAATATTAAATGCAAAAATATGGGGGTTGCACCTAGAGGGATTGGTTTGTTTTGGTTTATGGTGAATTTTTTTTTAAACTGTCCAGAGGGAATGAACAGTATGGTTGCTGAGTAATGTCATGACTTTCATAACATAGGACAAGTGGCATGAACAAAGTATTTCTAAACTGCAGGTCTGTAGTGCTTTCACTGAAATTTATTAAATGCTGCATAGACTCATGGATTTGAAATTGAACTGTGTGTACTTTAACCTAAAGAATAAAGAAAAAGCAGTTCAGTACTATACCCTAACAGGCCAGATGAACTGATTGTTTGTTAAACATGTAAAATGGAGTTATGAGCAGTACCAATCGAATTTGTTTGTTTTGCACACTCCCTAATAAATGGTTAGCGAAACAAAGTGTCTGAAGCCTGGAACGGGATGGAGAAGTATGAGCCAAAGTACATGAATTCAAATCTTGTTTTTATTCTGCATATCCAGTCTGTACCAAGCTCTTCAGACATGGCTCTGGAGCTGTTAGGAATGAGATTAAATCTCATTCTAAGAACTTAAAAGCAGAAATTCTGCACCCACTTATAGGAGGTCTTAAATAAGATAGCTATTGATAGTTAAAATAGTATTTATTCAGACAGAGTTCCAAATCTCTATAAATGTGAACACACACTATCAGCCTAACTATTCTTCTTTAAGATGTGTGATAGTACTACTTGTTTTTCTCTAAGCAGCAGTCGCTGCAGCACACCCTCACAGCACCTTGGATACTGCTCCAATAACTACAGAAGTCCAGAACTTGACTTTTGCCAGTATCGAGGTATTTCAGGAACTTCAAACTCCACTAACTAAAATCACATAATATCATTGATATTATTCCCTTACTTTTATCAGTACTGATCAAAGCAAATCGCTAACCTTTATCCAAGTGAAATGCAGCAAACTCCTAAAAGAAAACAGGGTACTCTTCCAACAATAAAAAAAAAAGAAAAGAGCCATGTCAATAAATACATTAATAAAACAGAAACTGGGTGGTGTCATTTTGCATTACTGAGAAATGTTTAGGTACTTTCTGAGCTTAAACTAAGTTTTGGTGTTAGTCTTTGTTTCACTGATTCTGCCAAGTTATATGTATAAAAACAATTTTTATATGAAGTACTATCTTCATAATACAGTGCACATGATGCAGTAATTATTTTTTTCTTCCTTTAAGAGTACGTTTTTCCCTGTAAAACAGAAGGAAAGGTAATTTACATTGCATCAGAAAGCATGCAAGTATTAATGATGGGGAATGATGAAGAACATAAATGGTTTCCATTTTCACATTCAAAAACAAGTACCTGCAAATTAAAGCTAAAAGCAACTGGCCTATAAAGGAGCCATGTTTCCATGCCAACTGATCACAAAAAGACATGCAATTCAACAAAAAATGAATAACCTACAAAACAAGAAAATAAAGAGCAAGTAGAAGTGCTGGAAATCAAGATCCTGACCACACCAAACTATTTTACAAGAATAGCGAAGAACACAACAATTAAATTGCAATTTAAGACATGAATGTTGTGCATCTAATGGCACTTCATCATTACAATACTTCTAAAAGCCGTCACTCTAGTCTAGAAAAACAAGATACAGAACACTTCTATTAAGAAGGAGGGAACATTTGTACAATTCTTATGGAGGTTTCACAGTTGGTGGACATGAAAGCACCAAGTTACTATTCAGTGCACATCTTTCATTACGATTTTATTTTTCTGTCCTTAAGGTCTTGCTTTGTTGCTCAGTCACAGAGCTCTTCTGGGGTCCTGCAATCAGTCAGCAGAGCTGGTTGCAGAGTGACGTTGTTGCTACCTGCGTGTTCATTGCAAAATCAGGCACATTAGGAATGAGCAGATATTTATCTGCACAAAAGCAGCTCACATGGCCATGCGCACATATTCATCTGATGTAATTAAAATTTTCTACGTATATGAGTAAAATTCAACTTCACAGCTGATAAAACCATGCTACCACTAACAGTACTACAGCAAACAAATAAGTTCAAATAAATAAATATAATATAAATAAATAAAATCATGGGATATACAGTCCACACATGTCCATTTCTGTATGGACAAACAAGACTTAATTTAAGCAAGGAAACTTAGAAATACTGAATTACAAAAAATGCTACAGATCTAAATATAACTGGTTCCAAGATACTGACATTTACATACAATAAAACCAGCAGTTTGAGTATATGTTCTTTAAACCTTGAGAAATAAATAACCCAAACTAAAAGATCCACAAACCCCATGTTCTAAATGAATACAAAGTGAAGACAGGATAATAAATTTTTGTTTCTTAAGATGTCTGTTTTATCAAGCAACAGTGCTTTTCTTCCTATTTAGCTCTTAAAAACATATTAAAAGTCATTAGAGGTTTAAAACACAAAAAATTATGGTTACAGAACTGGAAGTCGGCAACCCCACCATTAATGCATTTCAATCCATTTGAATTTTACTGTTTTGTTGCCTTCTGCATGAGTCGAGAATAGAAAATTACAAGTGCTCATACCCACCCTACTGACTTCATATTTATGTGAACACAGAGGTTACATGACAATGGGCCTAAACGCTGCATGGAAAAATGCAAAGTTCACAGAAAACGATCTTTAGTTTCATTTACGAGCCTCAGTCTGCGTAGGGACCTCAGTGACATCAGTGGATGAAAGAAAATAATTATACAGTCATGTTCCAGCTTATCCAGATAGCATGAGAGATTACGGGTTTCAGACTTTCTTCCTTTGTAAATTCTGAATAGACAGAGAACTGAATTTTTAGATGTGACAGTTGCTTGCTGCCCTTTTAAAAAGGCATTGATTTTTCTAGGAAAAGCTTTGCTATTTAAGGGCAAAAAGTATATATATTCTAGTAGAAAAGATCTAAGCTGAAAAGTTTTTAAGTCACCAAGATGCCTTTTTTTTTTTTTAATAAAACCCATGCTTTCATCACAGCCCAGAAAACTACACAGTGAGCATTCAGCATCCCTGAAATTTTTTAGGTCTCCCTGCCTTTCACCAACCTTTCCCTAAGGTTGGCACAGCCAAGTGACTGATTTCTGCAGTCCTTGTAGAAGCTGAAAAATGACAATTCAGCTGTGTGGAGAGGCCAGGATTTCTGCATCTTTCTCATGTATAAACTATTGCTTTTAGGCAATATACACTAAATTCCTCTGTGGGATCCTACAGAAAAAAAACCAAAAAAACCCTGATATAAAAAAAATCTACATATAGGCTCAAGACACACTGACTATCCCTAACTGATAAAACTCCATATGTAAAGTCATGTACTTCACAATAACCTTTGTGGCATGCAAACTCTTCTGAAACTCCTGAAGTACAAAGATATGAACTCCAACAGGGAAAAATGTATTTTAATAAATCCCTATCAATCAGCAGCAACTGAAAGCTGCCTGTGCTGTGGCTGGCTGACAGTACCTGCACTCCTGGCTCCACGCTTCCCTGACAATTAATTCCTGCTATGTTTTGGAAGGACCAGGAGCGGCAAAGCTGACTAAGATGAAAGGTCAGTTCAGCTTCTCACACCTTCACCTCTTTTTATCTATTGTCAAAGAATCTCTTCTGTTCTACAAACACCTTTCTATTTTTTGGAGCCTTCTGAAAGTCAGTTTTATACTGGTGACATCGTTTCACTACCATGGATGAAATCATCCACAGAGCGCATGGATTTTTCACACAGCACTGCCTTGGGGAAGATCTTAAAAGGCAACAGAACAGAAGACTCCATGTTATTTAAATATGAAGAGGAGAACAATAATGAAATAAAGAAAAAATAAATAATTTTCAACAGAGCAACAACTGGAAGGGCAAACAGCAAAAATTTCATGTTCGGCAACACTTCTTAGCCTTGGCCAGCACTGTCTGTTTATATAACTGAAAGAAAGAATGCTGCCCTGAACTTGCCCATTATCCCACAGAAAAGGTATTGTGGGAATGTTAGCTTTCACCTGGCTAACTTCCAGATGCTGGCAGGAAAAAACGCCCTTTTAAAATTTTAGTCAACTGAAAAATACTCGAAATTTTTTGCATTTTACAATTATTCCAAGTTATGTATAAGCTAACATAGGCCTTGAACTAAATCCATATAAAATGGTCATAATAAGATGATGGACTGCTCTACGAAATAATGAATCAAGGGGTCTCACAGCCAAACCAAACAGCCAATACTGTATTTCTCAAACCACAGCAGCTTTGCTGAAAGCAGGCACATTTTTAGAATAGTCAGAAATGTTCACAGTGTCCATAAGAGCACTTGCTGAACAATGAGAGCAGGAACTAAAGAAAAGTGCCATCCTGATTTCAGGAATGCAGCCTAATGCTGTGATGCTGTGCTGGCATCGTGTGACCAAGATGTCGTTTGAAGCCTGCATTCTGTCATACAGTTAAGAAGAGAGAAATGCATCTTGCTGTGCATCTAACATCTACATGGGATCCACGACAGAAACTGTAACACAGAAGAATCAAAGAACTGTTTAGATTGGAAAAGACTTCCAAGATCATCAAGTCCAACCTGACACTGCCAAGGCCATCACTAAGGCCATGTCCCAAGTGCCACATCTTATAGTACCTTCCAAGGACAGTGACTCTACCACTGCCCTGGGCAGCCTGTTCAATGCTTGACAACCCTTTCTGTGAAGAATTTTTTCCTAATATCCAGTCTAAACCTTATCACATAAGTGTAAAGATAAGTAAGGTCTTGCCTCAGCCTCCTTTTCTCCACGATAAAAAACTGGACATACTTCAGCACCTTAATGTCTGTTTTCTAGTGAGGGGTCACAGAAACACAGGATTCAAGGTGAGGCCTCACCAGTGTCAAATACAGAGAAACCATCACTGCCCTGGTCCTGCTGGCCACACTACTGCTGATACAGCCAAGGATGCCACTGGCCTTCTTGGCCACCCGGGCACATTCTGGTTTATGTTCAGCCACTGTTGAGCAGCACCCCCAGGTCCTTTCTGGACAGGCAATTTCCAGCCCCTCTTCCCCCAGCCTGGAGCTGCAGGAGGTTGTTGTGACCCAAGGGCAAGACCCAGCACTTGCCCTTGCTGAACCTCAGACTCAGTGATCCTGCCCAGATCCCTCTGCAGAGCCCTCGTGTCCTCCAGCAGGTCAACACTCAGTGTAATCCAAAGACTCGGAGAGAGTGCCCTCGATCCCCTCACCCAGGTCATCAATAAGAATATTAAACAGAACTGGAGAGAGCCAAGCACAGTAACTGCGGACTTGAGAAGACCCCAACACAAAATGAGCAAAAATCTCCTTTCTGTTTTAAACAGAAGGCATTTTTCTTGCTCTTTTCCATCTGGCACTTCAAGTGGCTGTCTTTACTTAACAGTCATCTTGAAGTTTTTAATAAGTTGTACAATGTGCAAACTCAAACTGAAAGAAATTATCCCTTACTTCTTCTCTTCCAAAGTTCAACTGTTAAGTAAAAATAGCTTGCAATCATGTCTCTGTTCCAAGCCTTTGCATCTCAGCAGGAGCAAGGGTACTTGATGCTGACACACCATCCTCATATTCCAGTGCACAGCACATGGAGCTGCAGCCTCCTCACTCACCAGTACCCTGCTGGTTCATTTGCATGCACGTCCTGTCAAGTTAAGTGGCGAAATACAACTTCCCGATTCAAATATACAGATGGGGTTTTTGCTGTTTAAAGAGGAAGAGCTTTAATGGTGGAAATTATATTTTTAATTTGGAGAAAGCAAACCCTTGCACCACAGTGGAATGTTTTGCACAGAGTTGTGTTCAGTCAAGCCACGAGCTGTCTTTTTAATAAGTGCATTTACCTTAAGCCAGTTCACAAATGAAAGTTCATTGCCTCGCAAACTGTTTCTGTGTGATAAAAGAAGACACAAACAAGATCGACCAAGCACCTACTCAGAACACCATTAACTAAAGAATCCTACTCTAATTTGGTGCCATTTCCAACAGAACCCAGAGTGCTTTCCCAGGTAAGCTCACCATCATTTACATGCACAGTTTGTAGGGTGGGACTGACTGGGTACAGAAAAATTAAGTGAATTATCCCAGGTCACTTCTGAGGCTTCTCACAAACATGACAGAACCACCATGACCATCTGGGCCATTCCACAGCCACTCGGGACATCTGCTACCACTGCTGTCTCTGCTCCCCTCTCTCTTCCAATTCCCCTGGCAATAATTAGACCAAATTTGCCCTGAAAGTCAGTACCTTGCACTTAACTTGACTTCAGTACTCACCTAAGGCTTTTAGTAACCAGAAACAACTTCTACAACCAAAGAAAACACAACAAACTAAAAAAAGAAAAAAAGACTTCAGGAAGGTGATTCAGTTCTCATGTAGGACATTAAATTCCTAACACAGGTCCTTCAGTGATGTTCCTTTTATAGAGAGGTACAAATCCCACACAAAGCAGCTGTATTTATGCTCAAGTGTGCTTCAAAAGTAGAACACACATGCCTAACAATGTCATTGCAAAGTACAAAGTAATTCGATTTTCCTGATTCCTAAACATCTTAATGCAAATATGAAATAAGCTTAGTACACTTAGTCCCACTTTACTTACCTAAAAAAGAGTTCAAACAGGCTTGCACTACCTTAACTAACTTGATTTAAAATCCTACTTAAGTAAATGCAAGCAGTTTCCCAGGTATTATATGGCTTATTCATGGACTACTTCTTTCACTATGCACTTCTGTGATCAAAGACATCTTAGATGTCTTAACAGGTGAGGTTATTTACTATTTATAAAAACAACCACTGTTTAATTTTCTTTTTAGAATTAGTCTTCTAAAATTAAAACTAATTTTTACTAATTCTCTTTGAAAATCTCAGAGAGAAGTAGATGATTTTGGACACCATTTTTTCCTGCACAAAAAAAAAGAAAAATCCCCTCTTGCCAATAAATCTCTAAGGCACTTCAATAGCTGCTGGAATTGTGTAAACCATACTTTGAAATATTCATCATTTCTATGAGGGAATATCCCCAGAACAGCAAAAAACCCCAAACTTTATTTTCAATTTCTCGGGAGGCTTTTTTTCCCCTTGACTGTGGGTCTAAGAAAATAGTTTCTATTTATGTATTTGTTAACAGATTTTTTTAATATATATTTTTTTTAAAGCAAAGCCACAAAGATCAGAAAAATCACTAACAGAATTTAACAGACTTAAAAAACAGTCCAGAGGGAAGATGCTAGCAAGGTTATGAAAATCAATGCAAAACTGCAGTATTCAGAGGTCTTCAAGTTCTCAATTACCAGCTCCATGCAAGACGCTCTTTTGTACTTTCTTTACTCACAGGACTAAGAAAGCAAGACTCATGATTTTGGAGAGTTCCCATAATCCTGGGTCTTTCAACTGAGTGGCAGAACTTGTTCCTCAACTGCAAGTAATGAAACAAACCAATCTTTGAACAAAATTTTAGTAGAAGTGTTAATAAAGTTTAGGTTTAAGTTTAGGTTGTTAATAAAACCCACAATAAAACTTAGGTTTAGCATGCAGGAGGCAGCCAGAATCCTTTCTATTTGTGTGCCCACTCCGACTCCCATCAATACCAACCGGAAGCTGAACAATTCAACATCCTGCAGGATCCAAAACTGCTAAGAAAGGAAAAGTTGTGCTTGCAGCCTGCTGTTCTCCAAATTCCTACTAAAAACCTTTTTTATTTCCTTCTCTAAGGAGATAGTTCTCACTGCTGAATACATAATGCTGGTTTTAAATTTTAGATGGCTGCAGGGTGGTCATGAGACAAATGCCGAGAGTATTTGCATACCTCTGTATTTACAGTGAGAGGGAAAGTCATCTGGATTCAAGGATTCAAAACATGAGACTTTTTGAACAAAGACATGGTAAGAGAAAGCCTTGAACAGAAGTCTGCCAAATACAAACACCATACATAACCAGACCCAAAAGGCAATGTATTGTGAAACATTTCAAAACCATACAATACTATAGGAATTAAGTAAACTTAGAAGTCCCCTGCAATACTCTCGTCATAGCTAATTTGTGATTTCCTGTACGCTCAGTACTAACAGCACAATGGAGCCTCTATTGTGGGCCTACTCCCACAAGCTTTTAAAAAATGCAAGACATTCTTTTTATCTGGACTGGCGTGGCTAAAATACATCCAGCTCTACATAGATAAAAGGTCATTTTAGATGCTACTTTTGCTCATAAAAATAAAAAATAAAAATGTGCTGCCTGGTGGTGCTGAGTTTAAAGTTCACAAAGGAGCAGTGCTGTAGTGATTAAACTGCTGACCACGGATCTCAGGCAGGGCAGATGAAGGAAGCCACTTCAGTTTTAGGGTAACAAGAGAAGATTCCACATTGAGAACTCTGCAAATTCAATACAATTCAAGTGACTTGAGAGTTTCGCAGGAGCTGAAAAAAATGAATGAAAATTTGACAGAATTCATGGGATAAGGCAACTGCAGTATTCACTGCAAATCTTGATTGAGGGTGAAGGTAGTAAATCCTTTAGCTGCAAGTAACTAGTTTATAAGGGTACTAAAAATTGATATTGCTTATTTTTTATCTTAAAGGATCCTTAAAGCTAACACAAACCAACCAAAATTAACAAGACTTCCTGCTGGTAGCAGAAATGAAAGACAGTAATCCTGGCACAGGACAGGCTGGGAAAAAAAGCACAACCAGCACAGACAGACTTTCAGTATGCAGGAGAGAATCTGGTGGGGAAGCAAAATAAAACCTAAAATGCTGCAATGGCTTTTGATCAGTACCTTAATGACCTTTCATAGTCAAAAAATAATGTGTTTAGGCAGAATGAACTGGCCAGTTCCAGTCAGCACGGGAACGCACACATACAACACTGAATTACTGAAGATCACTTCTCAGTAACCCTGATTAGATGAATGGGAAAATCAACGACATGAGAAAGGCTGTGATACACATTAATACTGTTCACCAAGCACCAGACACACATTAAGATGGCTGGTAGACCACAAATGTGAAAACGCTCATTAACCGGTTGAAAATATACAGTTTAACATATCTGGTACAACACATTAAAGTGAAAAAATATTTAAGTATCAGTTTAAGAGTCTGGAGACTGGCTTGTGGTTATCTCTGCTAAACACTTTTGTCCTGCATGACTCTGCAAAGACTGAAGCTATGCACTCAGCAAGAGACAAACTGGCTGCAACCATCTATTGAAATTTGACTCATCTGGGAATTTTGATGAAGTGCTCCACACCACTGTTTCTGCTACGCCATACATTCTCCTTACAGTACTGAGAGTGCTGCAAGTATGCAAAAAGCAACATCAATTTTGGACTGTTTGGCTTAAAATAGAAGGTTAATTCTGAAAATCCATATTCAGGTAAAAATACCACAGAAGCCGATGGAAACTTTGCAATTATAAATTAAAGACACGGGGATCTGCACCAATGGCACAGTCACTACCGTCTGTCAGCCCCCAGCAGCACCTCTTGCTGACTGTAAGTCTGACTAAGAGCTGCCTGGGGCAGCGCTCTCTTCCTACAAACCCTCCTGCACATCAGCCCAATCCAACTGGAGAGCACACATGCTGGTACAGCTTTCTGGCTCATTCTCCTGACTTCTGACTCACCCAAGGGCTATGATGACATTCTGCAGAGTGAAAAAAAATCCATGTGTAGTAGAAGATGATGAAAATCCCCTGCAGTGCTGCTTCTCTCCTGGCTCTTTTCTGAGCTCTGCCTGGCCAGTGCACTGTCTGAGCATGCTGCAGGACAGCCCACTGGCCATTCCTCTGCTTGGCCAGGCACACGGTGCATGCTCCTGCCACAGGACAGGAATACAGCTTGATGGGAATGCAGCAGGGACAGCCTTGGAGAGTCTCATTTGCCATTCCTGCTGTCATCACATGGCAGCCACGGGCTAATTCCTATTGATCATGTTTGGAGGGTGGGAGAGAAGAACAATCTGCCACACGGCAGCAGCAACAGCAGCGAGCCTGGCTTTCAGAGACTCTGATGTGCAAAACTGACAGCAGGACCACTCTCTTCTGCTGCCCTTAGAGCTCAGCTTTCTATCTGCTTTCTTTCTCCCACTATCTGCTGTGGGCAGACTCTGCCTTGACTGTCCAACGTGGGTGAGGGCCTACATCCCTTCTGCACAAAACCAGACACATTCAGGTAAATGTGCACACTGGGCTGCCTGCCGTGGTTTCCCCAACCACAGACATTTCTCGCTTCAAAAGGTCACGTGTGAACCAAGCACAGAAGGTGCCAAAGCAACGCCTGCTTTGAAAGGCAACAAAAGTCATGCTCTTGTCATGCTCCACATGGTGGTGGTGAGAATTCATTGCCATTAAAGCTTTCAGCACATCCCACCGGGACAGAACTCCCACCCTGCCTCATCACAGGGTGTGCCTGTGTCCAACAGCAGAAGACAGAATCTATCAAAAAATATTGGGGCTGTTCAGGAAGACGGCTAGAGCTCATCCAACAATACAGAGTTTGGACTGTGCACAGGAATCTGGAACTGTGACTCAAGTAAGAAATGTTTCTCTGCTTCCTTCCTTTTTGCTTGTAAGTTGGCACCAGAGCTCCCCTAAATAGACCAAAAAGAGAGGAGGGGTAATGTGGTGAGCTCTGGCACATGCACAGGCAGAAAGCACGAACAACTTTCGCTGCAGACTTATGTAACTTTGCCGGTGGGTGACACAACTCGCCGAAAGTGGTTTGGGCACAGATAAGGAACATCCACTGACCTGTAAATAGAACTGTTAAATATATCTTAAAATACCTCACGTAAAGCAAAATTATGTAATCACATTACCTCATGCTTTAATACTGAAACAACAAAGGCTTCATATGCAACAAAAATAAAAGCTTTCTATTAATACCTCAACTTCAGAATTAGCCAAACAATTGTCCCTAGTCCCCAGGGCCAGCTTTTTCTGCTTTCTTCATAGAATCCCATCTGGCTGACTACCCTGGCAGGTACACTGCAAAGAAGTTCCTCTAAAAGCCCCTTGAAAAAGGCAGGTATAAAAAAAGATGAAAATGCAAGGATGAGCAACAGTCATCCGAAGTAAATAGCAGCATGAAACATGCTATTGTATTAGCTACACTTAGTTCAAAGAAAAAAAAAATCAAACAGTGTCAATTTTCAATTATGCTGATTAGATACAAACTGGATAATTAGTAAATGGAATAATAATATAGGAAACATGATATGTTTGAAATGAAGTGACAAAAATATTCCATATGAGAGAACAAGCTAATTCATAATCTTCGTCAAAAATTCATCTCTTGTTCTGCTATAGCAAACATAAACACTTTATGTTTTGCACATCAAAAACCAATTAACCTATTCACCTAATGCACAGATGTTTTTCAGGAGAGGTTTCTTTTGAGTGATTTCTTTTTATTTGGCGTTAAATTTTACCTTGTGAAGTTTTTTTTTTAAATTATTATTTCATTACTACAGGAGCACCCATAGGGGTAAAGATTCAGGTTTGGGCAGGCATCCATCCCCGGGCCATCTCTGATGGGCAGAGCCTGCAGATGGGGCTGGGGAATCCAGATCCAGATTATCCCATCCTGATGGGCCACAGATCACAGCTACCAGGCAGAACAAATTAGAGGAGCCATGGGACTGTCTCCTATTCCTCGAGGAACCGGATAGGTCTCTGGTCATGTTCAAAAACAATCTGAAGTTTTTACTCACTTCAACCACCAAGCCAAAGCTGAACATCAAAGGGCCCCAAAAGCGCCAAAAAAGTGCCAAAAAAGTCTAATCTGGGGACTCTCAGCGCCTTTTTCGCATCATGAACAATTTGGGACACTTACTCCATTTCACAAAACCACCACATGAGGCCACACACCAGTTTCAGTCAGCCAACACTCAGATGCTGTCAGATTCCCAAAACACTCCTGATCACGTTAATCACTGGGGAAGATGGGTTGAGGATTACTGTGCACTGGAAAAGATCCTGTTGTAGTCACAGCTCAGAGATCCTAAACCGCCCATCACAACTGGAAGTGCCGCTGCACTTCTCCAGTTCTCCCAGAGGAATACTGGCGAGGGAGCAAAGGGTTACATTTCAGCAGGAAATGTTAATTTTAGATTTATCTGCAATGCATGTTTTCCTGATCAATTCACAGATTAAAACGAATCATCATCTTCGCTCTTGAGGCACTAGAGGAGAAGTCGAGACCCACAACTACAGCTGGGAACTTGTCTTCCCAAACTGTAAATCCATTGCTCCGCTGTCTGAGAGTGAGGAAACACGTGCAGCTGAGGAACTAAGGCTATAAAGGGCTCTGTACTACAACTTTTATCCTCACTTTGAATTTTAGGACATGTATTAAAAGTGTAACTTCATCTCTACTCTCACACTAAATAAATAATTATGGGGCCAGGAGGTGAGGGAGCCTCAGAGGAGGCTGCTATGCTGCTGCACTGCCAACTGCTCTGGGATTTGAAAGCTTGACACATGCTGGAGTATCACCTCATCAATGTTCCCAGCTGGCTTGGGAGGCGAAAAACCGACTACTACTCTTAAAGGCGGGTCTCGCACACACGAGCAGCCAAATGCTCCAGATAAGCTTCAAGAAATACAGTTATTACAAATGCATGGTATGTAAGGCAAAATAAAATGGCAACAAGCACTTTTAGCCCAAAACATCAGCATGGTTTCGAGTTTAGTGTTGTATTTCACACAAGCAAATTAAAGATCATGTTGCTTCTTAGCATCTTTGCTTAAAAGACACTAAAATCTGTGCCTTTCCACACACTTACTGCTGTTCAAACTATTTTCTGGTAAAATAAGCTTTTTTACTTCCTTTTTTTTTTTTTTTTTCATACTTAGAGTATTCACGTAAAAAAAAGGTACTTCAGGAGAATGTCAGTTTTCTCCCCAAAAGGGATGACCCAGCCTAGTCACTGATCGGCAGTAGATGTTCTTACTTGATAACGAGGGATTGACTTTATGTTTCAAAACGTTGGCAAGCGCACGACTGTATCTGTATGATAACACTTCACAGTAACCAGCCCAATCCTAATCTCTCGGATCACACTTTTGGCTAAGTGCTGCAACCCACTCTGTTTACACCGCAAATAAAACAATAGCTCTCAGAAACAGAGAGATTAATAAATTGAAGGATCACACATTTTTAACAAAGGGCAGACACTATTTATCTTTATGATGCAGAAGGACAAGTCAAGAGGTAACCAAACTGACAAGCATAAGGGCACTTATAATTTGTTTTATCATGCTATCAGAACTCCTTACGATGACAAAGTATCACAGCATATACAATATTTATGATGAGGAGCTTTCTACACGTAGTGTACTGCGTGCTCGGAAGCTGCACGCTCCAGCTACTCCTTAACTACATATGACAACACTCAACTACAAAATTCACAAAGGTGACTGGAGTAGTTCCATTTCAAAATAGCAGTTTCATTGACTAAACTCTTCTACTGAGCATGACTACAGCAGTTCTCAGGATTCATACTATTTTATATGCCAATTCAGTAATGAAATCACACATTCCCTGATGGAGAAATAATGAATCTGTGTTACTTGGAGGGGTGGGGGGAATGTGTTTACAGAAGGACAGAGAACACACCACTGACTCTGCACCAATTTACACCCTAAGTGCCATCAAACACACATGGAAAAACTAAATTCACATCCTAAGTATTATTTTACATTAACAATGACAAAAATGAGGGAACAATTTAACTCTCCCGCTTTCTCTCATCTGTTTATGAATTGCAGCCACCTCACCAAACACCCATTTCTCGTTCAGGCTGGAAAAGAGGCAGGGGGCAGAGGGTTGGTTGTTTCCTTTAGGTTTGAAATACACCAGTGAATTGCAAATGGGCAAAATATTTTGTCACTACCTCACTCTGGGGATGGCTGACATAGTAATAAACTGAAGAGGAAGCTATCTGTCAAACATTAAGGAATTCCAATATTGAAATCGTGCTGCCTTTGGAGGTCAATAAAGAGCAACATTATAAAATACACTAAAGTTAGCAGTTTGGGCTGCTAATTTTACATGCCTGCTTCACCAACGCACAGCTAAAAATAGATAAAACAGATAAGAGCACAGAACAAAGAGATGCACTGGACAATTATCTTTCTGCTAGCAGTCTAATTTATACTCAGCTTTTTAACCCTTCTTATTTACAAAAGAAACAGATTTTCAAAGTGTTACTTAATGGGATCTCAATCTGAAATTATTCAAGTATGTTTTATTTTTCTTAGTATTTTCTTGCTGCCTTCCTAGTAGGACAGAATAATAAGATTTAAAATATTTTAATAAAGGCATCAGGCTACTTGCCAAGGGGCTCGAATACTAAATAAGAACATTTACATCTTTTAAGACCCCGGAGGAGGAATCAGTGCAATGCACTCGAAACACATACACACATCGCAAATATGACAGTTAATTTTAATTCACTGGAAAAGAAGTACACACTTCAGTTTCTTAGGCCTCATTATTTTCAATGAGGCTAAAGGGATGATTATGTTTAGCTGCTCCACCGTGACCTAAAAGCAAATATTGTTCCTGATAAAGACAACACTTACCAAAATATAAGACACTGTGAAATTATTCAATTTAAGTTACAACAGGTGAAATTTCAAAACCAGCACTGCTAACAATATTTTCTACCATTATTCTGTCGAGCACGATTCTATGACTTAAATCCTGACTTTTGAATTTAATTTTTTAGAGGAAAACAAAGCAGCATAGCAGACTGACTCATATCTACATTGTAAACAGGCTTATTCTGTGCTTTCTACCCTGCTTTTGGGATCATTTGCTTACAAAATCATAATGTTTATACACAGAATCGACATTCTGTCTCCTTATGTCTGGGGGCAGGAAAAAAAAATCACCTTCAGATTAACATGACAATTTATGCCAAGCAATTCTGGAGGCATATCTGGAGCATCACCCTGTGAATATTATTCATGTTACCTCAAAAAAACAACAGCATAAATGCATGCCTAAAAAAAAATTAAAAATAAGGGGAAAGAAAGAAACGGGGAAATTGAGATTTAGAGTGAAGAGCCTTACCTCTGAGACACAACCCGTCCGCAGCTCTGCCAAAACCATCCCACCAGCCAGGCCTTAAGCACTTTTTTTACAGCAATAAAACGCCGCTTTTAAACTTCCTGTTTATCCAAACACCGGCCCAGCTTTCCCGCAGCTCGGAGCCGGCACCGCTCACCCCACGAGCGAGAGGGGGGACCGAAAACCCCAAATCCTCCCGGGGAACCCAATACCCCAAACCTCTCCCGGGCGCAGCTTTAGCGCCCTTTGAGTTTGGTACTTCGGGACGACTCTCACCCCCGCCCCTCCGCCTCTCGTTTTTAATTCCCTTTATGTTTTCACCTAGCCTCAAAAAGCAGCCACTGGGCAAAGTTGCGCCGGCGCTGCGGCCGCCAGGGCAGCCCCGCTGCCCGCGGCGGGGCCCGGAGCGGCGGTGACGGGCACACAAAGCGCGGTGGCGGCGGCGGCCGCTCGTGTGTGTCCCCCCCTCCGCCCGGCTCCCCGCCCGCCCCGCACCGCGGCGAGCAGGCCGGATGGTTACCTAGAGGCAAGCCCTTGTTCAGGAGGTGCGAACTTCCCATGGAGGCGCCGCGCTCCGTCCGCGCCCGCCGCGGGGAGGAGGAGGAGGAGGAGGAGGAGGAGGAGGACGAGGACGAGAACGAGGAGGATGCCGGAGGGCAGCGCCGCTCGGAGCCGCCGCGGCAGCCGCGGCATATGGCGGCCGCTCCGTGGGCGCCCCCGAACTGAGCGGCGCCTCGGTGCGCGCCCCCGCCGCCG
>VZTE01000199.1:74605-127997 GCA_013397775.1 Eulacestoma nigropectus
ATGGAAGGGAAAGAACACCAAAGAAATTGTTTGCTAATTTATCTAGAAATTTTTTCTAGTTAACTTTTACTCTAATAGCACATGCACAGTTCAGTAACATAAGGCCAAGATGATGCACATTGAGAAGATATATAATATATACTTGGTCATCTATCATTAACTGCTCCTCACAGCCTAATTATTGTTTATGGCATTATTAGCAGTCAACTGTCTGTTATTTTCTGCACATCTAACCAACAAGATTTTCAAGAACTCACATTTAAATCTCATTTCAAAAGCCATTTTACTGCACTGAGTTAAATTGCTTAAATTTATATGTATTTTACATAAACCTTCATTTATCAACAAACAGCTCAATTTCTTGGTTCTTGAAACATTCAAAGAAAAAAAAAGTACCACACTGATGCTGACATCATTTTGGCTGCTTAAGGGAAGATAAAATTGGGTCTCTCAAAGCTGCAGGCAAAATACTACAATGGATAACAAATATTCCTTGTGTATACATGATTGGAACGGCTGTCTCCATTGGGTACTGACTGTACATTGTGGAGCACAGGATAGATATAGAGAATATTTTATTATTAGAGTCAGTTCATGTGGACATGCCGTATTCAAACAGTTTATTTTACAATCGTTGCTACCTGCTCCCTGACCCCAGAGAGGCCTTCTTGCTTAAAACAACCATCAAACATCCAAAACACTACAGAAATCCACCATGTAAATAAATATACATACTCATGGAACAGGGGTTTCTATTTAGAAAAAAAATACAGGGATAGCAAATTTTCTAAATCTTTTTCCCTCTGATGGCTGCAGGATAGTCTAAATTTTTACATATAATCCACTGTTAGGATCAACACTATTTCTGTTCAGCTCTTAAAAAAAAAAGAGGAAAGGAGAAAAGAGGTTTTGCACAGGAGCATTAATAGTTCCACTTGCCCTGTGGCAAATGGGGAAAATATGTCACTGTGAATTACTGTACTGTCTCCATGGATCAAGATTTCTCTTAGTGCTTTCAAAATTCCACTAACAGAAACAATTGCTAAGAGCATTTGCTACTTGGCCTGCTACGCTGGAATCAAATAAGACCCTAGGATCAACTAATGCTAAAATATTATCTTCTATATTGATTTTCTCTCCCTACATTAACTGAGGAAAAAAACAGCTAAATAATTTCAGCTGGAAAGAACAGTCTATTGCTCTCACAAGGACATCCAAAGAACTTAAATAATCAAGATAATTGCAAAATAGATTTTTGAGCAGCTTACTCTATAAGAAATGTAAGAATATTACAGTATAATTCTACTTCTTTCTGACCCAAACAAGTTGTACTATATATTCGACTCACTACATGGTTACAGTGGGGAATGCAACATCACTCTCTACAGAAACCAAGCACAACCCACAGATGCATTAGAAAAAATAATTCTTATTGTGTGCAGTTGTGCATGCACATTCAGATTTGAAAGAGTGAGCCAAATACTAATAAAGAGATTCCAAGTCCATTTTCTCTGCTGGAAGGCTACTTTATGGGGGTTTTATTGAAATTTTTTTTTTTTAATATCTTTTTCCTAGTACTAGATTATGGTCTCAATTAATTAATAAAGTACAATTGTTGCAATTCTTGGGCCATTCGGCAGATCTGGTATGAAAATTTATTTCTAAACTCAATCTGGCCAACAAGAACTAACAACTAATGAAAGCCAGACACTGTGTACTTACACACTGTTGATTATTTCTACCAAATAGCAAATTATTTTCATTAGAAAGTAATAATCTTAATTCTTATACTACATTCATCACCAGGATTCATAAATATCTAACATATTCATCTAAAGCAACCATGAAGATGCAACAAATTAGAGCTTTGCAGGATGTCTGAGTTCGCACTACTGACATTCTGGTTTAAGAAGTTAGTGCTAGACATGGCTGATAAAAACAAACACATATTAAAAGGATTATGATCAGTTATCTTAAGACACATTTTTCAAGGAAAAACTCTTTCCATAAAGATGTTTCTAATGGGTATTTGTCATCATCTTCACCAACAATGTGGACATAAATAGAAAATCTTTATAAAAATTACTATGAACATCATAAAAACAATAATAACCGACTAAAAAATAATAACAGAAGTGCAATCACGCAGTCATTTTGGATCACAGATAAATAAAGAAACAAAACATGCTTTAATAAATGCAAGATGGAAAGCTTTGCCATTACAAAAGACTACTGTCACGCTGACAGGGTAGGGAATTAGAGCCTTAAAAGGGATGTGCAACAGTATGGGCTCTAAGAACCACACCTCGACATGAGGCAGTAATGTTTTCCTTGAAAAATTTGTTAAATTCAAGTATGGAGGTAATTTTTGCCATTGAGGACAAGATTACTAACATTATAAATAGTGAACTGCTCTGGCATCCATATTCTGTATGGGTGAAAAGCTGCAAAAAGAATAACTCAATGCTGAAGAAAAAAATGCCTTGAAGAACACAATGTACTCAGATTGCCCAAAAAAACCTGAGAGATAACATGATTACACTTTGCAGGGGGAAATACCAGACACTAAAAGACTGCCTAATCTTAAAGAAAGACATACTAACACTGAGCAGCTTAGAAGCTGATTCAAAAATCTGTATAATCTGTATTTTCTAGCTTTTTTTGTTGTTGTTGTTCAAGTGGATGTTGACTATACTACAAAGGTTATGGTGATGTCTTTATCTCCTGTATACTTCAAATGCCTTTCTGAAAGATCAGTCTAATAAAACATTTGGGGCTGAACCGTATCAGGTATGTACATGATACAAAGAGGTTTGAGGTAACCTGGAAATTCCTTCCTGATCCTGCACTTCGGGGAGTTACAGCTCCAAAACCTTTAAGTTGATTAATGGTTGGTCACTGCTCCACTCCCTCTAGGAACGAACAGAACAGATGAGCTGTCTCTCACAGAGCATCATCTCCCGATATCAGTCTCTCCCTGCTCCTGACATCCATTAACAAGAAGCAATTACTACTAAGAAGTTGTGATGAAGAGGGATGTCTTACCATAAAGCAGCTGATTTCCAGGAGAGTGCTCGTGGTGATCCCACTGAGAGCACCACAGACAAGAGGAGAGACACTTCAACTGAGTGAGAAGCCCCACACAGCATGGGAAACACTGAACTCAGGGACTTTCAGTTCTAAATTAATAACAAGTTCTTTTTACTGCTATTAAATAACTGAAATAGTTTGGGGCTCATGCACCTGTGTGCCCAAGGGCACCGAAATGGGATGTTTGGAGACCAGCAATGAATAAACAGATCACGGTGCTGGGTGCTCGAAGCACAGCCTGAAATGAGCTGGAGTTTGTGGCACCTTCATCACGCCACACAGGGAATGCTGCTGGCAGAAGTGTCCTCAGTCAGAAAATGGCAATGAGTCCTGAAGGACCAACACTGCTGCCTTGCTCGGGTTTAGCTCAGTCAGTGCTTCTCTAAACACGCTTTCTCTCATGCACTGTAAGACTTTTCTTGTATCTGTCAAGCAAAACTGGATGCTGCCAATCAATTTTTGGTATTTAAGTTGCTGATATCCTAAGTGATGACACAGCTTAGACTTTTCCATTCAGTTTGCAAAAAGTTGCACAAGGCAGAGCCTAGAGGAATTCTGCTAGAAGTAGCTTTTGTAAGGGAACAGAGGCGCCTCAAAACTGGGAGAAGTTAGAAGGACTAATGCACTAGCCAAGATTCAGGAAACATACACAGAGTTCCTGATTCTGTCACCAGTCTCCTATCAACCTTGTCAGTATCCAGGTTCCTCATCTTTAAAATATGTATAGTATTTGCTTATTAAACACTCATGCTTGCTGTCAGAGCAAATCCATAAAATATTCAGACATCCCACTACAACTGAGGAGTCGTTCTCCATATGACTAACAAGACCAAGCACAGGCACACATTCATCTGTGGTGTTGATCTCAGCTGTGTCAGCAATGTGCCATCATTCTGGTTTCACAGTGGATATGGTAAAGATTAGATAGTGCTACCCTATAAAGAAATATCCTGTAACAATCTGTAGGAGGCTGACTATCTAACCTGCAGTTTGCACTCCCCTCGATCTGTCTTGTGTCCATCAAAACAGGTCCCCCTCTGGCCAATTAACTGCAGTTCCTACTGCTAAAAAAAGATACAAAATAAACTTGAAGGTCTGTAAAGTTACATTTGTTTTAATACAACTACTGCGTTTTGAAAGCATCACATCGGCCTCCCACTGAATGATATTTTAACATTATTTTTTGTTGACTCTACTAGAGCTGAACATTTTACTATTACACAAAGAACAGAGCTGATGAGAGAGGAGTGGTCCTTTCTAAGGCAGATCAACTTGGCAGGTCAAGATTAAGAAAAAACCTTACTTTCATTTTAAAACAAAAATCCAATTAGGAAGCTAAACTGTAAAAATTGCGGTAAGAATTCTGTTGGGCAAAACCTTGAAAGATCACCAAAACAGTAATAAATTAATCATGGAGTATGGAAAGGAGAAATTAAGATCAATAAAAATTGTATTCATGTGTTGCTAAAGCATTTACACCACCAAAAAAGCTACTGTTGTTAGAATCAAGAAAAGACTGTCAACCCCAGTGTGGTTTATACATTTATTTTTTAATGCCTGATAGACCTGTGTTGTACAGAAGAACTAAATACAGCGGGTGTAAGACAATCCTGCTTCCTACGAGATGGCTATCTCAGCTCTCAGCTTTTAGCAATCTGTGTAACTGTACTCCAATCACAACCATATTCATCAATAATAGATGTCAGTGCCTCTGTCTGCCTGTGCTCTCCTCTCATCCTTAATTTTTACTCAGCAAAGACCTGCACGTGTTTAACTCTCCATGCCCTGTGCCATGGACATCCCACCACTCAGGTCCAGACACACAGATCCTCTGAGTCCAGCTTAAACCAAAATCTGCCATGAAGATTTTGGCTCCTCATCCCTCCCCCACAGGGCTACTATTAATTGCACAAAACACTTCTTGGATTAAAAAAATAATCAAATCTTTTCCTGGGACCTGAGAAGCACAACACACACTTACCACTTCTGCAATAGTCACAGCACATGAAGTGTGAACTATATACTGGTCTACAGTTTCCACCATCAATTTAGCTTGAAAACAGCATCTGTTTTCCAATCTATTGGGAACACTGAGAAGTCTTTTTTTCATTTATGAACCAAGCCTTGAAGTTCCTGAAATCAATGAAGATTTGCCATCCAAGTATGCAAGATCTCCACATGCTAAGACTGAAATTTCCAATTAAATCTTTAACTATTTGCTATGTAAAATGACATTAACACAAGCTAATTTTTGTTTCTAGAGCTCTTAAAATAATTATGAACATGAAACAACAATCACTATTATTCAGATGATAGTTTTCAGGATGTTAAACTGAAAGACTAGAGGGATTCAATTAAACGTTTAATGTAGAGGACAGGAGAGTTGAGTGTACCAAAATAAACTTCAGCTCACAGCTGTACTAAAACTTTGAAAGATTTTCAGTAAAATAAATCCATATTTTATTAAAATGCTTGCTACAGCTATTGGAATAACATATGCCATCATAAAATAAATGTTTAAATCAGTACTGTACCCTGCCCTGAATAACGCCTGCCTTAAAATCAACTGTCTTGGTAACTCATTCTGATTTTTAGCAAAATACAGATAATAAGAACAACCTTTTACCACACATTCTCTTGGCTAAACTCTCTCTCCCATGACAAATTAGCTATAGGCAAGTTGATAGGGAAAAAAATGCCAGTTATAAACAGGTAGTTATAGGATGAAAAATTGGCGTCTTTGCTGACATCAGTCTCAGAAAGCAGAAGGGGATGATTTCTGCCATGGAATAATCTTTTCCAGGAAAAGCCCTCAGAACTCCAAAGTTTGGTGCTCCTGCAGCCAGCCTGCCACCAGGATTTACCCATTTGCCCATGGCAGGTGAGGGCAGCAAAGTCGTGTGGACTTTCACAAGGGCTAAGCAGAACCTGACACCTTGCTCATATTTCAGACCTCAACTAATGATTGGTTAATATAAGCTCTCAATTTCCCTGAATGGTGAAAGAGCTTCCAAGAGAAGGGTGTTAATAAGTTTAATGGGGGGAATAAAATCCCCATTGGTTTTGTTCTACACTTCTGACTCTCCTTTAGCAGGCTCAATGCAAACCTGCTCTCAATGAAGGCCTCTTAAGAAGGAATGCAGCAGAGAATGGGCTGAGAGCAGTCCTGGGGAGAAGGACTTTGGGGTGCTGCTGGGTGAGAAGCTCCACATGGCCCGGCCATGTGCACTCACAGCCCAGAAACCACCTGTGTGCTGGGCTGCATCCAAAGCAGGGTGGGCAGATCGAGGGAGGGGATTCTGCCCCTCTGCCCCACTCTGGTGAGACCCCACCTGCAGAGCTGTGTCCACCTCTGGGCCCCCAGCATGAGTACAACATCGATCTGCTGGAGCAAGTCCAGAGGAGGCCACAAAGGTCTGGGCTGGAAGACCTCTTCTATGGGGATAGGCTGAGACAGCTGGAGTTGTCCTACCTGGAGAAAAGAAGGCTCCAGGGACACCCTGGAGCACCTTTCAGTGATTAAATGGGTTTCAGGAAATCTGGAGAGGGACTTTTGACAAGGCCATGGAGTGACACGACAAGGGGGAATGGCTTCACAGTGATAGAGAGTAGGTTTAGACTAGATATAAGGAAGAAATTATTTACTGTGAGGGTGGTAAGATACTGGAGGAGGTTGCTCTGAGAAGCTGTGGCTGCCCCATCCCTGGAAGTGTTCAAGGCCAGGTTGGATGGAGCTTTGAGCAGCCTGGTCTACTGGAAGGTGTCCCTGCTCATGCCAGGGGTGTTGGAACATAACCTCCACCATTCTGTTATTCTATACATTAAATAAGTAAGAAACACATACAAGTTTTGAAATCTGCAGATATTGGTTATAGTCAAAAGCTGCAGTTCCACTCTAGTATCACTGCCTGCCTTCATCTGCTACTGTTAAACAAGCAAGATCTTCCAGCTCAACTGATCCCTCCTCCCCTTGCTGCTGTCTCCAGAAAATTAAGAGTAGATGCCATTAAACACGACCTCTGAACCCATCATCCACCCAGAGCTTCACCACTCTGCTTGCCCACCTGACACAACCATCCCACCACACACCCTCAACTTGGATAACACTGGGGGAGGAAGTGCCAAAAGTATTGTTCAAAAACTGAGGGAAACATTGTCCACCGCTGTCCCCTGATCCCCAAATGCAGCCAGGTTTTCACCAAAGTGAATCTGCCCACACAGCAGGATCTGTCTGTGATAAACTCACACTGACTGTTCCCAGTCACCCTCTTCTGCATCATGTCCCCAGAAACACATTCCCAGTCCTCATACTACCCCTGTAGCTGTAGAAGCTTCTTCTTGCCCTTGACATTCAAGTCTCAACGTGAGCTTTGATTTTCCTAACACCATCCCTGCGTGCCAGGGCAGTATTTCTAAATTCCTCCTTTGCAGCCTCTCCCCTCTTCCACCCATACAATGCCCTTAGATTTCCAAGTTTACTGGAGGCTGTGTAACGACTCTGCAGATCCAATTTACACATATCATTTCCTGAGCAATTTAATCTAATGATTTGCTTGCACGTTTCATTCAAAAAGAAGGGTTTTTTTCTTTTTAAACAAAGCCAAACTTAAGGAGCACTGACATCTGTAATGGGACTTAGAAGGCAGCATGTGAGTAGCATTTAAAGACCTACTGGGAACAAAATTACAGCTCTTAAGAAGAGTGTGGCTTCTAAAATTTAATTTAACTGTTGCCTAGCCCTCTTCATAAATTCTTATCTGGGCTAATCACTACGAACAATGGGGTCAGAAAAATACCCATTTTTAGTATTTTAGGTACAGTTTGGGCAATTAAAAAACACAACCACCCCGATTAAGCAGTATTTCCTTGAGTCTTCTCTTCCAGCAGCCACAGAAATACCATCCTGTAGTACATTTTTGTAAATGTGATTATACAGTCATTTATATATGACATTTCAGCAGTAATTGTACAAGCCCAGCTAAGTAATTGTACTTGAAAATTCGATGATGGAAACAAGTTTTTCTTTCCTGCATTATCACTACTGAAACGAGAATGCAGTGGGTCTTTTAATAAATAATAACCTAATTTCTGGATGTTCTAAGTACAAACCTTGCGATTTAAATATAGCTCAGTCTGCTAAATGTTCCTATGAAAAAGAAGACAATTTAGACCTCCATCAATTATAACAGATGGCAAACTGATTTCTGTTTTAGTAAAAAGTTTGCTTGGGTTAAATAAAGTTCTAATTTATTTTTTCTACATTTTATTTTTTTTAATTAAACTGCCCTAGAGATCAAAAATGTGGTCAGGTTATAAAATATTTGTCCATAAATAATGCATAAAAATATGGCCATTGCATTCTTAATCCTGTATTTTAGATAATTTTTTTAACGTGCATTTCACGTTAGTGATTTTGATGTTCATAATATCAAACCACATGGACCAAATCACAGGAGTGCAGCCCAAAAGAGGTAAGGTTTCAAATATAAATCATTGAATTGAGTAGGGGAATGTAGGAGGGCTCTGTGCCAAGGCGGGATTTGTACCTGAAACCATTACACCTCTAACTTTAATTTACTGAGATTTCTCTTCAGAGGAAAACATTTGAAGGAGGACTTCTCCCCCTTCCAGCCAGGGCTGGGCAAGGTATTAGGGACTGCTTTACACGGGAAGTCAGTGAGCTTGGCCATCCTTCCCTGAGTGACCTCGGCTGGTCTCTCCTTACCCTCAAACTCCTCCCCCTTCTTTCCCATGTTGGAATACTAATGATTTGCTCCTTTTGACTTCGATGGGTAAAATGACCTAATTTTGCAAATTTTGACATCTCTGTGAGATGGTGCAAGAGGAAAAAAAAAATCATCCTGTGTAAAGTAATATTTCTATGTCCTACTTCTGATGGAAGAGCCCTGTTAAGTCCTGATGTTATCGAGGAGACTTCATTTGTACTGATCTGCAGTATCAGACTGAAAATTCTCATAACATTTCTCATAACTCCACCCACAGATTTATGCTTCCTACTTACTCTGATTTGATCACTTTAAAAAAAAAAAAAGTGTGGGTTTATACAACAAATTCTTGAGTTAGAATCATAGACATCACAGTCACTTTGGAAAATCCAGAGATTTCCCTCAACATATTAAGAAAATACCACAGTTGTCTCACAAAAACACCCTTCAAGTTTTGAAAAGTATCCTGAGAATAACAGTATCGGGACTTTGATCAGAAAAGGAGCAAGTTGCAGGGTTCAGGACCACGTCCTCCTGCTGGCTCTTTTCTTCTCCATCCTTTGGTGGCTGCAGGTATCACTGGGAATTGCTCACACAGATCTCTTGCAAACCACTGCTTCTACATTTCAGACTGAACGTCATCCAGGGAACCCAACTTCCAACTTCTCTGTCTTTCTGCCTCCTGCTTTTTAAATGTAGCCTTATCTTTATAACACTGCTCTCAAGAAAAGGGAGCAGGAAAGTCTTTAAGCATAGCAAAACACTCCCTAGATCCTGCATGAAGAACGACACAGCTTATGGCATTTCATGACCCCTAAACCCATTCCTGGCGCATCTCATCCCAACATTTAGGTCCAAGACGGATGTAGGGTCATGCAGGGCACCACCAGACCAGCAGGACATCTCCACTGCCCAGCTGAGAATAAAACCAATGTACAGAGGGAGATTTATCTGCTTCCCCACAGAAAGCACATGGTCAGGCAAACCCACATCCATTGGTGCCTGAGTGCCTCTTGCACCAACACATCGCAGACAAGGGGAAGCTGAAGATCCTGAAGACCTGCTGCATTTTGGGTTGGCATCATCGTATTTAAGCCCATGTAACTGAAGTTTATTAATCTCTTGGAAAACAATAACGTACATTTCCACTCTTGGATTTACTATATGTACTTGTCAACAGGATTTTTGTCATTTCTCTCTTCAGTTTAACAGCACAAATATTCTGACACCAAAGGCTGCAAAGAAGATGAACAGATTCCATGTCAACACAGACCAGTATGAAAACAATACACCCTTAGGTCATCAGATTTACTTGAGTTTTCTGTCTGATGTTGAACAAGGAGGTTTCTTCCTGGGAATGGCCATTTCATGTTCAAACTAAAGGGAAGGACAAAAAAGCTGTGTCATTTGATGAAAAAAAAATCTTCAGGAAGTAAATATTTACTCTCTGCTGAATAACTGGCATGCTTGGAGCTTAAAATGATTTTAAAAGGGAGTGATCTGCTCAGAAGGTATAACCAGGCATGTAACAATAATTTATATAATGGCTTTGTACAGGCACGGAATATAGCACTCCTCAAAACCAGAAGATAGAACATTGTGTTGAATGTTAAGGAAGGCAAGAAGGAAAGGAGAGTGATCTTGGAAGTGTTCAAGGCCAGGTTGGATGCATCTTTTTCTTCCAGTTGGTCTAGTGGAAGGTGGGAAGGTGTTCCTGCCCATGGCAGGGGGGTTGGAACGAGATCTATAACGTCTCTTCCAACCCAAACCATTTTATGATTCATTCTATGATACTTAAATGAATTTTGTATTTCAGTTAAAGCTTTGTAACTGAAATATAAACCAAAATAAGAAGCGTTCCTCATGCTTCAGACACTAAATAAAAGTAGAACAATAATGGCCAAGTTGTTCCTCTCCAATCCATGGGGGGGAAGCAGCTTTTCCTTCTGAAGATGAAATATTGGACAAGATGAGACACTACAGGCCACATCCACTAACTCCATATAGCAGATGAAGTGGAACAGACTACAAACAATATATATGCATATATTTGTGCCTGTGACACGTCAAAAAACAAACTCACTGTTTGGGTACCAAAATACAAATTTAATGGATGCAGCCAGGCCATCTCCAGGATGTTTAAATAGGTATTTTTGAGTCTTGGATGAAGCAAAAGCATTATGTTTTAATTGCCAGCCTTTATAACCATGTAACAAAATATTTCTAACAACTGAAGGCACAAATGTGATGATTAAAATATAGTCAATCTTGCTAAGTTGTCCTCCAATCGAATGCAGGGAAGTAATTCTTTTCCTAAATTATTTACTAGAGACACTCGTGAGAGGCAATGTGCCCACATTATTGCTGCGTCAATCTTTGTTTCCTTCCTCAACTTAACCAAGGGAAAATCAAGAAGCTAAACTGGCAACGCAAAGAAAAGAGAGAAAACAGCGTTTGCAAAACAAATATCACACTTCTCCCCTCTGGAATCTTACTGGGTGTTAGTGCTGTGTTATTTGGAAAACTGTAATTTATCAGACCTTTCAAGGCGTTTCTTTTGGAGATACACAGCCTTGTGCAGCATTGCCTGTGCTGATGCAACACGAAGTGCAGGTGGCAAACAAAAATGCAATTAATCTGTCAAACAGCACAATGAAACATTTAAATACATATCTGAAACATTCAAACCCTGAATCTCTTCTGAACAGGATGTCAGTTTTTCCCGGATTGGGGAACACGAGAAGCACAGAAGGTTCTAGAATATTGTTTTTATTTGCAACATCCAAATGTGGCAACAGGCTGAGTAATTCTGAGCAATATTCAAATGGTAGAGCAGGTGGGGGTTAAGTATTGACCTGCACACATAAAACTAAGCAGTTTTTCTTAGAAGGAAATAAGAACTATAGAGAATTCCACATTATCCATCATACCCAAGGCTACCAAATGCTTCACCTAATTATGTCTTCAATGCTACTCCTACTGTTTAACTTTTCAGTTCTTCTAATGGCCTATATGGTCTATCAGTCCATCAATACAAAAATTCAAGAATTGATAATAAGTATTTCAAGAAGAGTAGCACTGAAAGCACCAGAGAAGAAATTTAGTCCATTAAATAAAAATAAAAATGGATGAACATCAAAACAATTTTTAAAAATTAGAAACAGATGGGGTAAATAGCACCAACACAATGCAACTTCTGTATTTTAAAAGAGTAATGAGAAATTAAAAATTAAATATTGAATATGCATTCTATTAAATTATTTTAAAATGGGACTTTGCATGTTACACAGAAAATAAAAGTCAGTCGCTGAAGTTTGTATGTATACCAGACTTTTGACTACTTTGACACGAACTATCTATGTGAAAAGAAACTAATTCAACCACAAAAAGATAATCAATGCTTCCTTGCCAGAGGCAAAAGTTCTAAGAGTGCAAAGTGGTTTTGTCATGAATTTTCTTTTCTTGAATCTGCTGACTGTTACAGGGCAATATAAGAGCCATTAAACTCTTCCATCCAGATTTTGGTAGGGATGAAGTGAAGAATGCTGCCAACTCAACACACAATTATCAATAAAGTTCCAGAAACACCCATCTTAAGATGCTGAGGGAAGAAAGAGGAAGGGAAGGAAAACAGTGGGAACACTGCCATGAAAATTCAGGGGGAAAGGATCAGCGAAAAAGGCATCTTTTTAACCAGCACTGAACGAGTGCTCAAGGCCAGGCTGAGTGGGGCTTTGAGCAACCTGGTCTAGTAGACAGTGTCCCTGCCCATGGCACGGGGGTGGACTTGACCATCTTTGAAGGTTCCTTCCACCCCAAACCATTCTGTGATTTTAAGAACAGCCAAAAAATGGCTTTTGACCCACTATAAATGAAAGATGACTCTGCCCAGGCTGAGACACCCTAACGGAGAATAGCCTATAAAATAAGCAAAGACCATCACCTTTACAGACCCACTCTGGTGGCTTCCTGCAAACAGCGCTGTGTGTCCCCCAGCACTGCTGGAACACCAGCCTCCCTCCAAAAACCCCTTCTCCTGCCCTCAGTGCCTGATTTCCACACTGCCAATAGTCAGCATGACTCTGGAAAACCTTTAAATCTTTAAAATAAAAACTTGAGAAGAGAACAGTATTTTTAACTGGTGATTTATATGAAAGTGTATTCCTTCAGGTGTTTCATCAACCCTTTGACACAAAAAGGGTTATTATAATTCTGCACTGTAGCACAAGCAAGTTCAGGGAGGACTGGGGGTTGTTTCTGTACACAAGCTTTTTTTTTTTTTTTTTTTAAATAATGACAGAGCAGCTGAAATTCTGCTTCTTTTGTTTGGAAAAGAAAAAAAAAAGGAAAGAAAAAGAAAAAACCCTGAAAGAAAACAGACTGAAAATTGGCACTATGTGTCTAATGCAAATTAAGTGGAATAAACAAAATCCATTTTATTTTTTTTAATGTAGTCAGCAACTGCAAGAAGCCAGATGACCCCTGGAAGAAACCCCAATATGTACTTACAAATAACAAGTTTACATGTGATTTTGTTTTACTTATTTCCTACTATCTCTTCACCATCTGTCTGTACCAAGAAAGTTTTCTTCTGACCAGCTGAGTAGTGAACATACCACAGTGGACAGGCTGACTTATTTGAGGTGGGTGATGACGAACAACTTGGATGTCCTGACAAATGAGATAAATGTCCTGGCAGTTGTAGCTTGATTATAGGGAAAATTACAGTAAGAAGTAAAATATTGCTGCTATTGCACATTTCACCTCTTTTTATTTTGTCTTCTTTTCTGGTAACAACAACTTCTCTTAAAAGCAGATGCTATTCTCTTTTATTTAATATGAAAAGTGAAAAATGTGTATATTGAAACTGCTATAGGCATGCACAAATACATTTGCTGTATTTGCAAACACATTTAATTATTAACATTATGCCTGAGTCCTGGTGTTGGTCCATTATGTTTAGCATGATAGAATATTTGCAGATGGTTAATCCCAAACTAGTTTTATATAATTTATACATGTTTTTATACTAGTTTTACCTCACTTTTACATTATGTTCTTACAGCAACAGTTTCAAGTACAACTGTAAATCAAGTTTTGCTCTCTGTAAATACTGTCTTTAAAAGAATTAGGAGAAATTTTGTATATACAATAATGAAATCTATTTTACAAGTCACATTACAGACTTTACTTTCAAGCCAGTATTAAGGTACAACTAAAGCTTTTGCTTATCTTGAGACTGTAAAATGCCAAACACTACTACAACAAACTTTCCTTTTTGTCAAATATTTTGAAGACTGCTAGAGTGAGTACTGTATTTAGTAATGGTGAAACTCAACAGCTTCTAGAATTTCTTGCAGTGAATGCATGTAAGACTCAACCACTGCTAACTGTAAACTACAGACTTTGTAGTTGAAGAGACAGCAAATAAGCTCCAAATGAGATGGGGTTTTTTTCCCCATTTATTAAATACATCTCATATGCACAGAATGATGGTGTGATTCCATTTCTGAGCCAAAGCTCATCCAATGAAAATGTGCACATGGAGGTTTTTGGGAGGTGTATACATGTATGAATTCTGTATCTGAGAGAACTGAAGCTTCTGCAGGTAGCAGAAGGCACTTACACTGCGATGGAACCAAAATTAACTTGGAAATCTGTGTTTATTGCTGAAAAATCAACCCGCTGAGAGATAGGGTATCTTAAAAATTTTCCAAACAACCTATTATTATCCCTATTCTGGTAACATCTAAATGTGCCAGATGAAATCATAGCCCCATGGCATGAACTCAGAATGAGCAAATGTCTCCCATTAGAGATGAGGGAGATAAGGCAAAGGGAAAAAGAGGCACAGACAAGTTGAAGTGATTTGATTGATGAAAACAAATCCATCACTGGCCAAGCCAGTTACATGAAGCCAGTCAGCTTTCTACACCAGAACAGTTTGGAATTTGACCCCTCAAATTCGTATTTACAATAATATACATCTAGACATCGCACTTACTTGTTCACAGAATTCTCCCTCCTTCCTCACCCCAGACCCTGAGGACACTTGTGCAAAAACTAAGGAGCAAAACACTTGATTTCTGTTTTTGGAAACCAGCAATATGACTCTGTTTTTATGTTTTTCTTCATTCCTTTCCCCACTCAACTGAAAACAAAAAGCATTTTCATAAAAACAAAGAGCAATAACATTTCCTGTGCTTTTCTTATCCTTAAACCTTTAATTACCATGGCATCCCTCACACAACAATCAGCAGAGGCAGTTGCATTGTCAACCACACCAGGCTGAGAGAAAAAGGCAGCAATGAGAAATTTTAAAAGTTTTTCTGGTTCAGGTAACTTCAGTTTACTTATTTTCTGGGTGGGCAGTCTGTACTAGGCAGCTCTCTTAGCAAACACAGCAATCCCTTTGAGCCAAGTCACATGCAGAGCCCAGAGCCCCAAAGACGACGGGACCCAACGGGGCAGGCCTGGACCTCTGCATTTTGCTGGAAATGGTTCCAGAAAAAAAACAACACTGGTTATGGCACTGCTGATCCTAATACCAGCTCGAGGAGGGGAGGACTGGAAGAGCAGTGGCACAAGAAGCCAGCTGAGTTGGCTTCCAAGTGATCTTGGTACAAGCACTCATCAGAAACACAACTACGGAGCTGAAAACCATCCCAAAAATCCAGCCACCTCCTTCCAACTGGGTGAAATGAAGGCACTGAAGCTATGGATCTCTCTCAGTTACCACGCCTGTGAGCATTTGAAGAGGAAAAAAGCACAAAATTAGGTTGCTGAAATATAATTTACATCAACAACAGAGAGAAATAGGAGGGAAAAAAATGGCCTCTTTCTTATTAAGCACAAATTTATCTGCGGCCTGACCAGTGCAAATAAAAAACGATGACAGCATATAGAGATGCACATTAAAGATTTAGAAAGTGTCTTTAATGCACAAACTCCATGAAAATCCGACTCGAAGCATTGTCAGGTCTACTGCCTTCTTAGGAATGGAACAGGAAAGAAAAGTGGAGCTGGGTGTCAGAAGCCCAAACCTCCTGTTTCGCCTCCCGTAATTTATGAAAGCCCACTCCAGCTGATGGGAAATGATAATGTCTCTAAAAAGCAGCATCAGGAAGGCCTGAGTAAATCAGTCTTTCCTACAACTGATGAGAAAACCAGAATATGTTACAATTCCAGCTCTAAATGAAGAAAATCTACTGACTTTGAGTGTGATAAAAATATTACCATGTACTGTCACTTCTTTCGCTGCCGTCAATTAATTTTCCTCTCTGTCATATCCAGATAAATGCTGGCATTTTTTACTCAAGACTCTAAGCTGTTATTAATTTTTGATATTACAAAGTCTATATAGCATGTGTGTGAGAAAGACTATGATTTAATAGTAGTGTAACACTTTAAAAATGCATTAATATATAATAACTTCTTCTATTTAATCTGATATATTTTTTAAATTAAAAACACATCAAATAAAAATCCATGGGACTCTTGTCCAAAATTACTCAAACCACACGATAAATCCATCACAAAGCTACCTGTGTGTGGTGAAATAATGAAATGACTTTGTCACGTGCTCATGTAATTGTGTATTTCAACCTTGTGAGGAATAGTAAAATTGTTTAAAATGAACTTACTACATAATTTTTAGAAATTGTGTCTCTATAAATCTGAACATAAAGTGCAGCAAAATACTTGTAATTAAATATATGAAAATGAACCATCAAGCCATGAACTAGAGAAATTAAAGTGAAGCTATGAAAGCACCTAAGGGGAAGATAAATTATTTGTTAAAAAAAACAGCAGCATAAAGGTACACCTGAAAATATTTTCCAGTTGTGCTTCTTGACCTGAATCTGAACTCTTTGTTGCTTGTCCTCCTCCGTTCCTGGGAATCCTACTTTCTTACAGCTGGTATCTGCTCTGATTAAAACTGGACAAATTCTTGTCCTGGACCAGAGCAAGGACTCAAACAGCCCAGCATGTTGCCTGTGACCATGGCTAAAGGTGAATGCCTCAAAACAGCACAAAGATCAGAGTATCTACACTGTCATATTTTTCCAAATGTGCAATAACTTGGTGCTCAGGGACCTCCAAAGCAAGAGCTGATGGCTGGGGGGTTAATAATACCCAACATATTTCACTTATACTTGCCCAGGTTGTGCCAGATTAGTCTGGAGGTCCACATCACCACCAAGATGCACCTTCCTCTACCCTCAAGCCCCACCAAAGATCCTCAGTCACAATTTACACTCTATTCTTGGAGGTAAAAGAAGGGGCAGAAAGCTGAACATTCCTGGTACCCCGATGATACATC
Source organism: Eulacestoma nigropectus (assembly GCA_013397775.1). NCBI lineage: Eukaryota > Metazoa > Chordata > Aves > Passeriformes > Eulacestoma > Eulacestoma nigropectus. Next base: position 91,745 of record VZTE01000199.1, read on the forward strand.
AAAAAAACAAGGAGACAACACAGCACCAATTACCTTAATTCAAAACCTAAAAAGTGACCCAGATTCCTCAAGCAGAGCACGTCTAATATTTAATAATAATATTTAATATTTAAGAAAGATAAATTGCCTTGGCTAATAAGAAGTGATTAGTTCTGGAAATATGTGCAGTTAGGCCAGAAATAAGGAGTTTAAACATTATCTGGTGATCAGGAGGACAGACTGGGAGGTGCTTTTACTGCACAGATGAGGCACAACCAAGGCCAAGAAATCAAGTTATAACAAATTTTTAAAAGCTGAATTATTCACCTCTTACAAGTCTCTCACTATAGTCTGTTTTGGGTTTTTTCTTTTCATTATCACACATTTAAACAAGAGGTTAAATAATGGTGAAACTAATTAAGCTTAAAACAATTTTTTGGAGCAGGCCTCTATGCAGATAAAAATCACATAGCCTGAAAGGCCAACTTTAATAATTTTCTACTCTGGGGCTTAAAAGAACCGCAGCACAAGACAACAATCTCTTCACCTGGCAGTAATATGCACATAAAAAAAAGAATAAGACTATTCTCTTCCAAAATTTTCTGGCTAGACCACAGTAAGTATCCAAAGAGAAAGAAGGTCTGGCTAGAGATTTCTGTGTAGATTGCGTAGTTGCTTATTTGATTTACAAAGGACTTAAAGAGATTTAACAGCTCACAAGGCAGACGTAAGTATGGTTGAAAAGTGTTTTTTTCAAACCTGACAGAGGTTTTTACTCATTTTTATGTCCAGATCTGAGCCTGTTCTTTGTGTAGGGCTTTGCCTACTCACCCTGCACTCACAGAACCAAAAGGAAGGCTGTCCACCTCCCAGAAGGATGAATGAATTTAAAAAGCCTAAAATCCCAGTGTTAATGTCACAGGTGTTGTCAGAGCAAGCTATTAATGTCGAAGATATTTAAAAGAAAATGGTTTAGAGATTGAAGTATTGAGATGTTTGATTAAGGTTAAGTGGAAAACTCCAGGGCTGGCATCTCAGGTTTTGTATTTCCTACATATTTGAAAGGTCGCATCAGTGGTGTCGGATGTTTTAAAACTCACAAACACACAACACTGAAATGCTTTTGTTTGTTAATGCACAGAAGGACTAGGCTACCAAAGGAGCTGGAAATTCAGTGCTCAAACCACAGCTTGAAGCAGTCCTCTCGATGTTCCACCATCCACAGCTGCTGAGTTTGGGGCTATTGGAGGATATGTCCCCCCCTCTTGCTGTTGGTGCCCATGGATCAGACATCCAAGAGTTTATTCTGCCCATTTTTCAGTCTGTAGAATATATATAACCTAACTCCACAATTTCCCAAGGCACCAAGGTCTACATGTTCACCACTTGCTGTGTAACTCATTATTTCATTATTTCATCATCAGGGTTTATGTTGGTCTCCCAATGGATTCATTAAATTGCTCCCCTGCTTCAGTATGGAAGGATTTGATGGAACAGCAGCTCTGTTCTGACATGTATTTACTGAGAATTGTAAAGTGTCTCCATAAAAATTGCAGATTGCAAGTCAAAGTTCATATTGTAGAAATTAATGCTTTTTAAGAGGAGCTGTTGCACACATGGGACTCCCAGAGCCATACACCCCCAAATCACTGCAGCTTGCCTTCTTCAAGCAAAAAATATCCATCTCTGGAGAATCACACACTATTTTTTCCAAGTAAAACTGTACATTTGCAGGTACATTGGGATTCAATGACAATTCAAAGAATAACACGTTGTTTCAGCCAAGTGTGGGAAGGGGGTGTGTGCCTATTGCTTCCCCCCCAAGTATTTCCTGGTACACTACTACTTGAAATGCTCTTTTATAAGGAATACAGCTTAGATATTTTCATACCTGTTAGTGATGGCTGTGGAAAGGCACGTAAATTTAACAAGAGTACAACACAGTTTGCTATTTTTAAACCTGGAATATTTTATACTGGGGTCTTTTACCACATTAAAACACAATGAAAACTAGGCAGCTAATTATCTAAGAGGTAACAAAACTTTAAACTACACACAGATGTTGAGCTGCACTAAAAGGACAATTATTTGCCAAAATCACTGCCAAATTAAAGTTCCTATTTGGAAACTTTCACACATTTGTGTTTGGTGCAGCTGCAGCTGTTTAACTGCACATAAATTTTGTTTTCCCTTTTCCGATTGTTATTCAAATGACATTAAAGAGCAATTACAGCAGAATGACAATAACTAGTCCGTTAAAAGTTCAAATTGTAGGAGATCTGTTTTAATTTAAATTCAATAAAGTATTAGAATAGCAAAATAAATGGCTCTCTCTGTATGCACATGAATGTTCCTTTTCTTTTCCACACAGGTATAGTCAATATCCACAGAGGCACCAGGTGTAACTGGCAGCCCTGGCTGCTGTAATTGTGAGCTCTGGGCTGGTTCTCCTTTGCAGATGGACTCTGACTCCCTCGAAGGCAGGGAGGCCCTGCAGAGAGACCTCCACAAATGAGAGGGCTGGGCAGTCACCAACCATCTGAAGTTCAACAGGGAAAGTGCCGGATTCTGCACCTGGGCTGGGGCAGCCCTGGCTGTATGGACAGACTGGGGAGTGAGAGGCTGGAGAGCAGCGCCATGGAAAGGGACCTGGGGGTCCAGGTCGATGGAAAGCCGGATCTGAGTCAGCAGTGCCCTGGCAGCCAGGAGGGACATCCCTGTCCTGGGGGCATCAGGCACAGCATCGCCAGCTGGGCAGGGGAGGGATTGTCCCGCTCTGCTCTGGGCTGGGGCGGCCTCACCTCGAGTCCTGGGGGCAGCTTTGGGCACCACAATATAAGAAAGACACTGAACTATCAGAGAATGCCCAAAGAAGGGCAGCGAAGATGGTGAAGGGCCTTGAGGGGAGAAGGGCCTTGAGGGGAAGCCGTGTGAGGAGCAGCTGAGGGCACTTGGCCTGTTCAGCCTGGAGGAGGCTGAGGGGAGACCTCACTGCAGTTACAACTTCTCATGAGGGGAAGAGGAAGGGCAGACGCTGATCTCTTCTCTGTGGTGACAGTGACAGGACCCAAGGGAATGGCCTGAAGTTGTCAGGGGAGGTTTAGGTTGGATATTAGAAAAAGGTTCTTCCCCCAGAGGGTGGCTGGGCACTGGAACAGGCTCCCCAAGGCAGTGGTCACAGCACCAAGCCTGACAGAGCTCAAGGAGTATTTGAACAATGCTCTCAGACACATGATGGGACTCTTGGGGATGGTGCTGTGCAGGGCCAGGAATTGGACTCCATGATCCTTGTGAGTCCCTTCCAACTCCGCATATTCTATGACTCTGTTACACACACATATATATATATGTATCTACATCTGTATCTATATATGTATGTATATATGTATGTAAATGTTGCAGACACCTACGGGTGGCCAGATAACTCCCACACAGTACTGGCCCCTGGTTTTGCCCAGGTTGGAGCTGAGTGGGCACATACCTGATGCGGAGCTGAGCCTCACATGGCTGGCTACCAGGCATTTCATTTAGCTGACTGCACAAATCTTCAGACCACAAAACTCTGCAGACTTCATCATTTCGGTATTTATACTGCACCTAAATACTCCCAATGGACTTGATTAACTCTTGTACAAAGAACCCTCTGAAGAATTTGGCCTTGGAAATAGATCTGGAGGATATAAATCAGCACAACTGAACCACAAGAACAGACATCACCGAAACACATCCTGGCACAGCGCCTCTCCTTATCAAACAGGGCAGACAAAACAGTTCTGTCTGTCATAAACCTGATGGATTTATGAGATTTCAGCCGTACATCATCATCAAAGCCCACCTTAAGGGGGCTTATAGAAAGGAGCGACAGATAGTGACAGGACAAGGGGCAATGGTTTTAAACTGAAAGAGGGCAGGTTTAGATTAGCTTTTAGGAAGGAATTCTTTATTCAGAGGGTGGTGAAGCACTCTAAGGTCCTGCCCAGAGAAGCTGTGGATGCCCCATCCCTGGAAGTGCCCTGGCTGTGTCAGTGGCAAATTATCTATTTTTGTAACATGGTCTGGAAATAAATATTTTGCCTTAGCAATACCAACTCATTCTCATCTGAGCTGTAAATCTCCCTCCCAGAGATTGACGCACCCCCAGTCACCTAAATAATTATAAAATGCATCATTTAAACAACTGGATTAATCACATCTGTATGGGTGAAAACTATTCATTAAGTATAGCAAAGCAAATTCCCCACTCTCCAATTTCTTAAATTCTTATCTCCATTACTGATGCCAAACCCTTAAAGAAAGATTTCCCATTTCTTCTCAACTGAAGAGCACTGAAACCCCAGCAGCACAGCTATGAGCTCTCATCTGCAGTATGCTATGGGCTACTTTCCCAGCTCATACTCAGATGAATTATGGGGTTTTAAATTGAAATGCTTTAAGAATCATTTTTTCAGGCTCGGCATAAGTTCGGCAGCGTTCCAGTCCCTGAGAAATACTCTCAAGTCTGCAGATAGCAAATCATTAACATTTTGAAGACTCAGTAAAAATGGAATCAAGAAGATTTATCTGCTGAAAATTGGTCAATCTAGTCCACATCCTGACTCTGGAAGTTGTCCAAGCACCTGATGTTTGAAGAGCAAATTTTCTGCAAGTAAGGAAAAAATATATTTACTTCTGACTTGCATTGTCAGTCCTACTCATACCATCAAACTGGAGGCTTTTATCACTCCTAAAATTTTTATTTGCATACCCTGTTTAATTATTCAGTTGTAAATTCTAACCTGTTCTATTCTAAATGGGCACTCATGAAGCAGCTACATTTTGAGCCCAGTCCTTTTCAAGACTTGGCATCAAATGCTTTTAGTGATGCTAATAACTAACCAGCTCCAAACCTTCTAACCTTTAGTAAACCTGCACTTACACCAATTAAATTTAGATGCTTCTTTCCCAACCACTGCAAAAACTCTCAGCCAACAAATTTTATATTGTGTTGTTGACATAAAAATATCAGATACCTGTACTCAGAGAAATTGTCCTTCAGGAGCTACAAACTGATCCCTACAAGCAGAGCAAGCACCTATATGGAAGCAGGTATTCAGAAAATCAATAATTTCTCCCAGTCCTGAGCTTCATAAAAAAAGCCCTGTCTTATAATACCATCTGATCTTGAGTTTATCTTGAAAAAATGTGGTATGTAATTTTCCCTGGGAAGACAATAAAGGATGTAACATCCTTTGAAAGCACTTCTTGTCCATTTCTGAGGCTCAAAATTTATTTAACTTCTTCTTGTGGGAGAGTGCTGAGAGAGGATACAGAAGTGCAGAATGAAAAGAAACTGGGGAAAGAGGAGAGTATCTAAGTTCTTTCAACTCTAGGAATCGTCTGTGGCCTTGAGGTGACGTCAGAGGAAGAGTCAAAGCAAGGAAAATGTTCTTCTCCTGCGCAAACCTGCCTTTCTGGGTATTCTCTGGGTAAAGAACCGAGCCAAGATTAATATCTAAATTGCTTTTCCCTTTTGAGATTCCAGAGGTGTGATATACCAATGAGCTTTTTAAGGTCCCAGCCCAAAAGCAGTCACATCTTTCACGATAAGCACATCCCTCAAAGAACAAAGCAAGCATCAGCTCTTTTTTATGTATTATAAAATATTATAACCTAGAAGATCCTTTTGTGAGTACTCGTGTAAACACAGGCCTTCCTTTGCTGTTTGCTTCTCTGTTTCAGAGCCTGAAGAGATACACATATCACTTCCTTTCCTTCATAAATCAGGTGCCAAATCTTGTGTCTTTATACAACAAATTCATCCAGACATTTAGCAGCACCGTTCCAGGAAAAAAATAATCTCATTTTACTAATGAAGTCATTAACAATTGTACTTTGTGTGCAGGCTTCAAAACCTTTCTGTGAAGATCCAAGTAGAGAAAAGACTGTGCAACACATAAAAGAACAGCTATTTCACAGGAACCTTGAATTTGTCCACCAAGAGGTCCAGCAGCTCTCAGAAGAGCAGTGGTCATGAGGTGTTAACAGAGGAGCACACCAGACCAGAGGTAGAAAGAGCAATACTGTGCTCAGTAGCCATTCAGTGCCACCAGCTAAAAAAACTAAAGCAAACCAAAGCAAAAAAACAAACAAAACAAAACAACAACCAAACCAATCAAACCAAAAAAACACCAAACAAACAAAAAACCCCCCCACAAAACTGTTTTGAAGCATAATCCCTCAAAATAAAGGTGGAAGAAGTTTCTTTACTTGGAAGGAGGAAGAAATGCTGAGAAAACGGTTTTATAATCTTTAGTCGATGTGAAAAAAGAGGACAGCTCGCTTTTGCCCAAAACTGCTTTTCTGCTCACTTCCCTCATTTTCGCAGGGTTATCACAGAGGTGACATCTAAACAGCAATTTCTTTTACATAATGACTTACTAAGTATCTATCCATTGCCAAATAAATTATCATCTAAGGCAGAGTTATAATCTAATCTAATAAACAGGAAAACATCACAGGGAAAGTGAGGCAAATCATATGAAACTAGAAATTATGGAAGAATATGCTTTGATGAACGACTAACCAGCTTTCTGAAGTTACTTACAATATTTACATATGAAAAGAGGATTGCACAAAGTTTCAGAAGTTCGTAAAATATAAGCTCTGATGTTCTATCCACCTCCCATTAGAACTAATTGAAGGATGGGTGCATTTGTCCTGAGGCATTAGATGGGAGATAAAAGGAAAAGTGAAGTACAGATGAGGCTACTATGGTTATGGCTAGTGAAAATAATGCCAACATCCAGCAGACAGGGACATCCAGTGTGAAAACTCAGTTACAGAGAGCAGCTCTCAGTTCCAGGACACACCAGCACCTTGCCCTGGGACGAGAAATTTGATTCTATAGAGGCCATTTATTTTAAAAATTAAATAAACAGATTTAGGGAAATCATGAAGACAATCAGAATGCCTACTGAAAAACTTTGCAATCAATGATCCATTCTTCAGGCCTCAGTTGCTTTAAGCTGACATATTTTTATGAAATAAAAGCCAGATTAATTAAGACAGATTTGGAAAACTGATGGTTCAGACCTCCAGGATTTCTTCAGAAAATCTCAAGTACCACCAAAAACCCACAACTGACTCTTTGTGTGCCTCCTGACATAAAACACTTTCTGCTAAAAGGGCTCAGCTAACTCTAGCATTCATTTCCACTCATTTCATCCTGCTCTCTGCCACACTGCTTGGAGGAGAAGGATATGGAACATTTTTCACAAACTGTCACACACTTGCAGATCAGTGGGTTAATGTATCAGCCTTTCACCTTTGGAAACCACAGTTCAACAGCCTGAATGACTATGGTAATAAATGTAGTATTGTTTTGGTTCAATATGGACTTGTGTTTGAAGAACTGTAACAAAATATTTTTATAACCTTGTAGGAAAGATAGGAAGTTGGCAATTCTCTTTTATGCCATAGATTTCGTCAGTAATCTCAAGCAAGCTAATTAAACCCAGCCTTTGAAAATAATTAGCTGTCGAACACTGATTTTGCTAAATCTGGTTTAAATAAAACTACTTTCTTTGATAAACTAAGCTATGATATGAATTAGGTATAAATTATTTCCATAAACAGGTTCACAGCAGGTAATATAGGTTACAGGCCAATAAAAATAAAATGTTCACGTAGCTCAGGTAAGAGCTAAAAAAATGTGCTTCTTTTAGAAACAGGGAGAAAAAAACATTGTTAAAAGTCAGATTTTCAGCTTAAAACCAGTTCCCACATCTAAATAATAAGCCGTGAAAAATAGAGCTTGTTAAAAAACAACCAAGCCCACACTGGGATACCTTACAATTGGTGAAGACTCACTCAGCAGCCTTGTGACATCTCTATCCAGCAGGACATGTATCTCCATGGATTTTAACTACAGATCACTCATGACTATAGATTCCATAGAGCACTGTGGTCAAAATGATCTTTATAACCAGTACGTTTAAGGGATTTACAAAATCATATCATCCATCCTTCCCAAAAAGTGGATGGATTTTTAATTTAATGTTTTTAACAACTCAGAGCCTTAGGCAGGATATATTGTTCCTTAAAAGAAAGGCAAAGTCTCCTAAACCCAAACTCACCGCAAACAAGCACAGAGCCGGATAATTTCCTGCTTTCGCACAACTAACGGGCATGTTAATTCTTTTACTGTAGCAGGGATTATAAAAAAGCCCTATTCTATTGATTTTAATGGTGCTGTCACTGTAGCAGAATAATGCTTTTCCAGTATCACTTTGCATTACTGCTTCAACCTCTGATGACAGATGAAAAGTACTGAATCTTTGCCAAAAGCTGAATACGCCATTATCTCTTTTTGCACAGCTGCGCAGACATACCCTAACACAGACCGGGGCTTGCGACCATTTTGTTTAGGGCTTAAAAGTAAAATAATAAAATAAAAAAAGATCCCATATCCTGAAGGCAAAGACAACCTGAAACTTTGCTCAAAGAAGCATGAAAGCGCAATTCCTTTGCCAAATGCACCTCAGAATGTCACATTACCATACGCGGAGTTAGTAATGGGCAGCTGAACTCTCCAACGCTGCTTGGGATTTATTCTCTGTTTGTTCCTGTCAGTTCAGCAGATTCCAGAAATGGGATAAATAAATGCATAAAGGTTTATATTAACTCAGTCTAAGTTATAATGTAATCCAGATACTATTGGGACTAGAGGCACCTAAGCCTGAACTGGACCTTTTGAATCACTGACTCCAGTTTTCAAGTACCACTCAGAATTAGTTTTTAAAAAATAAACCACGTTAAAGCCAGCTTGGTGTCCAGACCCACCATGTCTGTCAGAGCGATCACTCATGGTCAGAAGCCTCCCAGCCTCAAGCCTGAAAGCAGTAATTGTCACTTTACATCAATTTATTTCTTATGCTAATGCTGGCATTCAGCTGAAGGAACTTCTCGCACTCCCTCCTTCTCTAATTCTCTGATATTGCAGACAGCAAACATACACACGCTCTCAGCCCACATTCTGCCTGCTGCCAGCCTCTCGATCCGACCATCCCAGGACACGCGTGTCCACGTTTTCCTCCATCACACTAACAGATCTTCCCTGCCCTGTCCTGGTATGAATTCTTCGTTTGTGAATGTGATGACAAGAGTAACACATGTTGGGTCTGAAAAGGCACAAAAGCCTTTTTCAGTGGCATTGTGATTTTCCTCTCTTTAGTCGAAGTTTCTTACAGAGAGCATTGCACTTGGCCCCTCTCACGGCTACATTTCATTAGTGGCTGGCAGGTAACCTGCACCATCTACTACAACCAGTATCTTCTCTTCCTATGTCATTTCCAACTGTGGAATAATGTCAACTGAGAAGCTTGTAGTTAAAAAACTCCAAACAGCAGTATTTCAGCACAAATCCTTGCAGTTCATGATATGAAATTGGAAACTGTTTGTATTTTACCCATCCTCATTATCTTCCTCCCAGATATTCTGATCATTTACTACACACTGGTAATTCTGTCCTACTCCACAGTTTCAGCATATTGCATTTGACCACTCTTCCTGCAAGACCACTAATGGAAATATTAAATAAAACACAAACCAGGACCAATTCACACACAAAGTTCCTCTTTCTGCCTTAGTTCTTTACGTCAAGTCCTCTATCATGCTCACCATTCTTTAAATGATTTTCATCATTTCCAATTTCACTGACAATTTCCTGAAGTGATGCTTATTAAGCACTTCACTGAAGCCCAGACTGAGCAGAAATATCAGTTACTTATTTTAGTAAACTCAGACTAGACATTATGACATTTCTATCTACTAGATCAGAAACTATTTATTTCCTCTAACCCTTTCCAAAGGATGTGAGCAAGGTGTGTCTAACAGGTCGGCAGCCCTTTTAATAGGCTTTGCTTCTCCTGTTAAAACTGCGGTTGTATTTTGCAATTAGTAATTGCTGTTTCTCTGTCCTTGGTGTCATTAGCCATCTTCTCCAACATTAGCCTTTTGGGAAGGGAAGTAGGTAACTTGGTCATAATCAGTTACATTTAATCTCAACTTCATCCAGAATTAAGCCAGTACCACTTTTAGTTAAGGCAGTCCCATGTAGATTTTCTCCTACTATCGTCTAGGTGTCATTTAAATTTAATTTTGCAATATTAAGTCAGCACGACTTTTTGGTTACTCTCTCTTAATTGCTACACCTCTAACATGACACTTTTTCCTCATTTGCTCTTGATTTCCCTGCTTAATAAGTTTACCCATTCCATGGAGGCTGCTCATTCTCAGTCCCCTTCTGCAAGTTCCTTTCCAACTCTGCTGGTCCAGCACATCTCCACTTTGGTTGAGAACAAAGGATACAAGTAGCATCTATAACTCTAACCTTCAGATACTCTACAAGTCCAGATTCAAGTCCTCAAGCATTTGGGCCCAGCTGACGTGACCAAGTTACTCTTTTAAAGTTTCTGAGTTTAAGACCTCACACTATTAAATTCAACACAAATATTCTCTAGTGCAATCAAACAGGCTAGAAGAAACTAAAGGTTGTGGAAGACCCTCAAGTCAAGGGTCAATGTGATTGCTATTATAAATTACAAGGGAACAGCAATCTCATCTTACTAACGAGGATAAAACAAGAGTATTAACTCAAGGGTGGGATGTATCTATTACGCAGCAGTATCCTGCACTGCTGTAGCACAGCTGCTTTTGTGGGGGACTGCCACAGCACTCTGCTAAGACAGCAAAAACTATTTTCCACAAATCTCAAGTGTAACCTGATGAACTGTGTTCCCTGTTCAGGTAGGAAGGCAGGGAGACTGCTGCCTGGGTTTCAAATGGCAGAATGACAGGCAGTGTTTTGTGTAAAAAAGGCAAAAAAATGCAAAGATAAATTAGCAGAAATGGAGCATGTAGCAGAGAGAGCCTGAAAAGCAAGGCTTTGACAAGTTTCTCTGTCTTCAGAGGGTCTTTACTAAATACTAACTCAGCCTGCTGGAATTTGCTGTGGTAGTATAAAGTACCAGCTGCAACACGAGAAGTCCCCTGAGGGACTTTTTACAAGGACATGTTGTGATAGGACATGGGGGAATGGCTTTAAACTGAAACAGAGTAGGCTTAAATTAGATATTAGAAAGAGACTCTACTGTGAGGGTGGTGAGGCACTAGGACAGGTTTGCCCAGAAAAGCTGGGGATGCCCCATCCCTGGAAGTGTTCCAAGGCCAGGCTGGATGGGGCTTTGAGCCACCTGGTCTAGCGGAAGGTGTTCCTGCCCATGGCAGAGGGTTGGAACTGGATGAGCTTTAAGGTCCCTTCCAACCCAAACTACTCTGTGATTCTGTGATTTAAGCTGGCGTTGAGTAAGAAATCTCATATGAGCTCATCAAGACTGTGTAACTTGTAGTAAGGTTATATATACATCTATAAATGATCAGTGTCACTAAATAAATGTTAATTCTGTGACAAAAAGACAGCACTGTCACTTCAAGAGTTGCTTCAGTAATTCCTTCATCGCATAACAATGGAATAAGAATTGCATTCACAGCCAGAGAGGAAAGTGCAGTGTTTGTCATGGTTTATGGATGGAAAGTCCTCCGCATATCTATGTTCAGCCACCTGCCTTCAGCAAATTATAGTACAACATACGTGTACCCATACAGAACTAACTGTTCCCAGGTTAGTAGCAATAAAATATCACCCAGTGACATCTCTGAAGACATTTAAGCACACAGTGCATTAAAATAAATGTGAACAATAGGCTCAAATTATATAAAAAAATCTCAATTAGCCTCCCGTTCTTCATTTTATGTACACAGCAGACAGCTTCCATTCCCTTAAGCATATGTCTCATCTTATTCTGAGCAAACCCTTTTATTCCACTGAAAATGGTGTTAATATTTCTGTTAGCATTTCTTTACACAATGAGTGGCCATAGAGCTGAAGAGCTGTCAGAAAAACCCTAAACAGTTACCACTGACCTAGTAGAACAGATTTACAATTAAAGCTTCTCCTTAGAACAAAAATGCATTTTTCCTACTAAAACAAGTCTTAATTTTGTTGCTAATCACATAAAAAATAAGATACCATACTGATTTAATCAACCGAGACGTTCACAGGACAATATTTGTACTCTAATTATCTGAAAGCCAAACTCTTCTGGAAGAGAAAACTGAATTAGTCCTTTACCATGGGTATTGTCATACAGAAGTAAACCAGCAAAATGTTTACCCAAAAAAGTGAAGTCAACCTGGGTCCTTTTGGGGTGAAATGGTCATTACGTGAGAAGTTAGAGCAAGTGATGCAGACGGCTATAGACAGAATGGGAGCAAGATTAGACAGATGGGAAACCATGGTACTGGACAAATATTGAGCATAAAGAAGGCTGAAGCCACCTCTCCTCCCCCAGCTTGGAATGAGTGCATTCAGGATATTTTTATCCAACTATTTATTGTGCTCTTTTGCTCCATCTGCTGGCTCTGCAGCAGCAGGCAATGCATTCCACACCTATTATAATAACAATACCAAATTAAAAAGGAAGATAAAATATGAGTGAAAAAATATTTACCAGGGTCAATCTCATGAACTTTTATCCACATATTGTCTTTTGCATTTATAGACAGATGTCTAGTTGTCTTGTCTTTTACTTAAATGAATTACTCCAGCTTTGTGGGGCATTTTTCCTGCTATATGCTATGAACCTAAAATCTGTTTTGTCATTCATATGGTTAAGCAACAGAAAAATGTTATTCTGAGTATGAAGAGTTTTCAGAGTTCAAATTCCTTTATTTCTCAATGCTATAATGAAAACTGAGAAGTGGAAGGATTTTCTTACACTTAAAATCACAGTAACTCTGTGTACAAATAGATTATCCATATATAGATTTACATGGACACAGGTGCTTATTTAAGAAATCAAATTCTTTTAAGGAAAAGGGTCTTTCCAGGGTGTTTTTATTACACCCTTAGAGAGAATCATATTCCACCACAGAATCAAAAACTGGCATTGGGAACTAAAGAGATCCTTAGTCCCTCTACTACCTAGAGTAACATCCAAGTTACCCCTTTGAAAAACCTCTAGATGCCACCAGCTCCTAAAGCAACTTATTCCAGGTAATTGAACTCCAGGCATTGAAACAAATTTGCTGAACAACGTAATAATTTGAAAGCGACAGCTTAACAGTGTTCCACACTCAGAGATGGATACCACCTAAACACACGGAGTGTGTTTTTAGGTGGCTGAGAGTAGGGAACTCTTGGGCTTGCAGCAAACCAGAAGTATCCCATTAGCACATTAATGGACCAACCTGCAGCCCTGGTGAGCAGAGGTCACCTCTGTCCTTACCCTCCTGCTACCTGCAGCTGACGGCCCAGGTGTCAGCAGGTTAAGAGGCACAGTGGAAATGTGCACATCCCTCAAAGGCCGTTCCCTCTGGTGGAAAGTACAACATAAATTAATTGCCACGCTGATAATTTTTTGGCTCCTCAAAGTTAAGCACACACATAGCTATAGTAAGTAGGGGATTGCTGCTTTTTATTTAAGTCTGGCAATTTGATTTTTCACTTGTCAAAAGCACATTTAAATGTGACTAGATAAAAGCGTGGTAGGGGTTGGAAATTCTAGTATTGTTGTGAATGAGAGGCAGATGGAAAATATTCCAGTAATGCTGAAATTTTCTTCTTTTTATAATATGGATAAAGAAAAAAATAGGAGATAGAATAGAGCCAGAATATAAAATCCATTTTGGAATAGGACCTTAACTGAGATAGTAGTAATTTTTATAATATCAAGCTCAGTATTATTCCAAAGTTAGTTCTTAAAATTTGGGGCTTGTGGAATAAATGCTTGCTCTGCTCAGAAATTCCTCCCTTAGTACCTGATCCCTCTCAGAGACAAGGAGCCAAACCAGTCAGTACTTTGGTTTGACATGATGCTGCCATTTATAACATTTTAATGTTCAAATATGGCTAAAAGTTTAAGCTTCTGCTTTTTTATTCAGATCATATTAGTTGATGCCTTTCTCAGTGGTGGGGGAATGTCTCTCACATCCTCTGATAGAGCAGTTTAAGATGCAGAAGCTGCCAAACAACATATAAAGAACAGTAATGACGTTTTTTGGAAAGTGAAAACAAACATTAAGTATTTCAAATTACACTATTAGATGATTGCACAACTCAAATCTCAAAGCATATGCAGGTTGTATAAGGTATCACGTATCTATCTCCATGGCAGCTAAGTAATAACAGGGAATGTAAAGAAATCAGAATTGTGTATCTGTTGTAAGTTTAGTGTGATTTCTAAAGAGACAAAAGTCTCTTGAATTTTATTTTTTAAAGCTATTACTGAGGAAAATACTACCTGACCCCAAAAAATTATTTTTTTCCATTGGTGTTTTTATAATGTGCCTAATTTTACAGTTTGACAGCTCCCACATTATTCATCTTAGGTCACACAAAAACACTGCAAACAGAACAATGTTCCGGAGGAGTGTATTGAATAACAGTTAAAATTGAGTTGTTTAGTGAGATAACAGAGCACAGATACAGCAGCACAACAGCAGAATTCACCTCTTCCTGGTACCTGTTGTGAGAGAAACAAAACAGGCTCCTCCAGATGAGCATTCCCACAGCACCTCCTCATGCAGCTGCAGGTGTTCCCAACGCCAGCTGTAAATTAAATAAGGAGTGGTGGGGAGAGGGTGGGGGAGCGTGGGTTTGTTTTGATCTGTCCTTTACAGTCAGGGCAGCAGAGGGTCTGTGTCACCCACCAGAGCCTAGCAATTCTGCACAGGGAGAGAGCAGGAAGTGAGCAAAGGGTGACCAAGACCAACTTTAGAAAAATATAGAGAATCACAGAAAAGCTTGGAAGAGGCCTCCAAGATCATCAAGTCCACCTGTTAACACAGCACTGCCAAGACCACCACTAAGCCATGTCCCCAAATGCCACATCTGTCTTTTAAATACCTCCAGGGACGGTGACTCCACCACTGCCCTGGGCAGCCTGTTCCAATGCATGACAACCCTTTCTGTGTAGAAATTTTTCCTGACTTCCAATCTAAACCACCCTTGGTGATATTGGAGGCCATTTCCTCTTGTCCTGTCACTTGTCACCTGGGAGAAGAGCCTGATCCCCACCTCGCTACACCCTCCTGTCAGGGAGTTGTAGAGAGCAGTAAGGTCCTATCTGAGCCTCCTTTTCTCCAGGCCAAACACCCCCAGCTCCCTCAGCTCACATTTGTGCTCCAGACTCTTCCCCAGCACTGTTGCCCTTCTCTGGACCTGCTCCAGCACCTCAATGTCTTCTTGTCATGCAGGGCCCAAAACTGAACACAGAGACATAAAAGTTAAATTCCAGTCTTCATTGAGATCTTTCATGTCTGTCCTCTCTTCCTGTTTCTCATGTGGCAAAAGAAAAGCTCACAGAACCTTCTATAAAATACTGTATATACACTGCTTACTAACTATTCAATACTTTTATTTATGCACATCCCTAAAATCCTTCTCTAGAATTTCAGCTGATGGTATTATAGATGTCTGGCTTTGAGAATTCAGTGAGACAGCAATTAGCAACAGGCTTAAATGAAGAGCAATCCATATAGATTCTATATTAATTAGCAACAAGTCATTTCTACAGGTAAAGATTTTTTTTCCTCTTCCCTGCAAAGATTCATTTAAAACCCAAGTGCAACTGTGTAATATAGCCAGCTTAAACAATACAGTTGAATGCTTGGTTAGAATGCGAAACAATATGAAATTAATGTCTGCAGTGCTGAAATCTAACAAACATTTCAGGGGAAATGCAGTAATGCCATGAAGCACAACTCCTTCTCCTGGGCCTCAGTACTAATTGTTTGTGGACTTTGGAAGATGTTAGAAACAGCACAAAATCTCAAAGTCTTTTCTCAGTGGAAATCATGAGAAAAATAGCGTTTCTTCTGGCCACAACAATAAATGCTTTTAAACACGCGAAGTCGTCAAAAGACTTTCTAAGTAACTCAGAAGAAATCACTTCAGACAGGATTACTACTTTATATGTATATCCAGAGCCCTGCAGACGTACTAGAGTCAGATTTGTTAATTCTGCACTAGTCTGCTTTGACTTTACCACGGGGCTTTTGAAATGTTAAAAGAAAAGAGGTTGAAAATACAAAGCTTAAAGAAAACTCATATTGCTTTACACTTTAAATATCCTCTATCACGAACTGGGGAAGGCTGATGTTCTTTCAGTTTTGCTTGGCCGTGATCAATCTAAACAATTTTTCTCCTTTTTCTTTAATCAAATTCCATCTGCAGAACAGCTCACTGGAGAAGACTCCCCAAAACAACAGCAAATCACTGCACACAGCCTGGGACCCTGCTCATTATGGCACATGAGCCCAAAGCTGTTCTTAGGAAGATGATCAAATATGGATGTGTTGCATTTAGAAAATCCAACCTTTTACTTATTGATGAAAATTAGCAGTGCCAGTGCTCCCAGTGAAACCTTGCATTTTCCACTGCAAAAGCCCAGCTCCTTTTCTCTGTGTCTCTAATGTCTGGACTATGGGAGGAAAGTTGTCACCCACAGAGCCAAGGTAATGCATGAGCCGAGGTTGGATATATCACTGATGCTGGAATCATTCCCTCCCTGCCTTGGCTCTTGACACTTCCCATCCTCCAGGCATGGCTGCAGCCTGGATGTGAGTTTTTCATGCAAACAAGGTCTACAACTCCCTTGTCCCAGATACAGCACAACTAATCCTTTTCTGGGCGTTGGCCTAACACACACAAAATATTCATCTTTTCACATGTTAATAGCAGAGCAGCCTTGAAGGACTCATCACCTACGGACTCAGCTAAGGACAGCTCTTCCTTGCCTGACCAACCTCAGCACATGTAACAAACATCTCACTCCTGACAGCAGGCACCTGCTTTTCAAGATTTCGTTAATTCCTAGAAAATACCAATGACACCGCGGATTTGCTTGTATCAAAATGCATGAGGTGTTATGTTCTTCCTTCTCCAGTCTGAACATGAATGAGGAATTTTAGATTATCATGATGATTTCAAGGAGTCAATGAACAAGAAATAAAATCAGGGATTACCATGATGATTTAAATCAGTCATTATTGGTTTTATCAATCCTTTTCTATCAAGGATTACCTATTTATTAACAAATGGCCATCCCTGTGTCTTTGAAGGAAACATACCTCACAGTCTGTCATCAGAAGCCCAGAGGTGCATCCATCCATAAACACAGTTCAGCTTTATCCAGATACCCAGCATATTTATCCATGTGCAAAGGATATGACCAAAGATCATTACTACTCACACACATAACTAACGCATGAAGTAACTGAAGGAAAATAAACTTCTGGAAGGTTCTTATCAGCAAGTTACTTAGATAGCTTTTATAGAAGAGAGGAAACAATCCTGGGAAGGTACTAAGGGAAGTTTTCTCAAGTCTAGCTGCAAAGCTGGAGGCTGTGAATCTCATCTTGCAAAATTGGCAGAAACCTCTCCTCCAGTGCTGGGCCATTCGGTGCAGGAACGCAATCACTTTTAAGAAAGTGGCTCGGTATCCTTAGAAACAAAGACTGTATTTCTCAAAAGTGACTACGTCTTGGGCCTGGAAGTGATGATAATCCATCCTCTGAAAAATCAGATACTTTCATGTTCTCACACAAACTTAAAAGGTACCGAAATTTTCCAGTTAATTTTTAAAGTGTTGGCCCAGAGGTACACTTTGGAGCTCTGAATATACCGTTCTCTTCCCAGCTTAAAATGCTGTTTAACTGAGTTAATAAGTAGTCTACTTCTCGAATTGCTGTAAAGCAAAATGTACTTTTCTGTACCTTTCAGGATTTTCAGGTTTTCTAATGAACAGCATTTTAACAAAGTATTTTAACACCCTAATGCCTTCTCCCTTGATTTCACTACACATCAGACGACCCACTGTTCCAGTCCACCCAACAATACACCTGTTGTTCCCAGCACAACCGTTGGCGTGACTAACAAGGCCCTGCTGTTCACATTTCAGTTTAAAATGCCACATTCTGTATATCCTGAAATAGTTTATTCTGATTTCAGAAGAAAAATACGTTACTTAGGACATATGCAATTAGGAATCATCACAGCATTGTTCTCAAAAAAACAATGTTCATATTCTCACTATGTACAGAGATAATGCACTTATGAAAAATGTGCAATCTAGGAAGTCCACAAGAAAACAAACTTCAAAATCTAAACTTTACTAGAACCCATATGGTTTTCCTACAATAATTTGTATCCAACAAAATACACTCATACACCATCTATGCAAATGAGAACCTCACCTGGGCAATGAAGCTTAAACAACACCTAAACACACAACTATGAGGCAGGCAGTGATTTAAACATCATCAGCAGTGCAAGGAGGGAGCTAAATTAACACCCCCCCTTTGAAAAGTGAACTCATTATGAAACCTCGGTTAAAGAACAACTTGACTGCAGCCAACCTGACCATATCTCAAACCTTCTGTGTAAGCGTAAGTGGAAAAGATAAATCCTGGCACATGTAGAATAATACCCTGATTATTTATTAAAATGTGCTTCTCCCTATACAAATGTGTTAGATCCATATTAGGTTCTTTCCTATTAGGTAAAACTAATTTATTTGGTATAAGGCAAATGGAGAAAAAACGAGACCATTTTAAAATTGCCTAAGGTCACTTCATGGGCAAAACAATGTATTTAAACTGCAGAGACGACAACATGCTTAATATGACTACACAGAAATTGCTTCCTTGATGACAATACATTAAAATCCTCATTGAATATTCATAGAATTTTTGACAAGATTGAGTGACACGTAATCCCAGCCCCAGCAAGCGCCGAGTTGATAGTCTCCCTATGCAAGGATGGATGCCACACCAGCCAGGTCATCTTTGTTCCTCCCAGGGCCAGGAACGGCTGCACAAAACATCCCCGCTCCCAGTTTTTAATATCACGTCAGGCTGACACAAATGGAAGAGAAGGAAATCAAATGTACAAAGCTCCTCTGTGTATTGGATGCCAGAGTGAGGCAGAGCCTTTATCACAACGGCACAGTAAGTGAGTGGAAGAGCTGCAATTTCCTTACAGCAACAGAAAATTAGAGAAATAGCAAAGAAAAATCCTCTGAGTGACTTTCACTTACTAAGTTACAACCTCTGCATGATAAAGAGGTAAGCAGAGTTTAAATGATGTGAAATATGTCAATTCAGAATGCATTAGGATGCCATTAACAGACAGTAGCTTAGACATCAGGAAAATATTAAGATGGATAGATCACTTAGCAACAATAGGACAAAGGGGGTTTTAATAAAGGCAGTGCAAGACAATGCCAGACTAATGCCACCAATGATCTGGAGCGCCTTTCTTTTGTCAGATGTGCACGAATGTGATAAAAACCAATCGTCGTCAAGACGAACAAGGGTAGACTGTTGAAAAACAGTCAAGCCAAAGCCCTGTCTATTAATCAAGTAAAAAACTTGACTGATAAATTCTGTACCAGTAACGCGAAGTGATTAATACCATATTTCAGCACCACAATAAAACTGTTCTGTAATTTCCTAACTGCAAAAGTGATACATAACGCATTCCTCATGCCATCACTCCCATGTCAGGCAACGTCTGTGACAAGTTTATCTGATATAGTTTTTGGATGACCCCAGGCCATAGTGCAAAGCACTTGTTTGGGAAACTGTATTGCTCCTCCTAGGTGCACTGGGACCTGACAGAAGTTTACAAAAGAAAATTAAACATATGTAACTGTCTTGCAGGGTTAAATGATGTACTTCTAATGGGTTTTTAAGCTTGGAAACAAATGAAATTCTAAAATACTTGCAGTAACAAAAATTAAAAATAAAATTCAGAGAATTAATTTTCTCTTGTTTACTTGTGAGCCCCAGGCTGACGTCTTTGCAACAGCTCCAGCTACACAGTTGCACCTGGTACACAGAAAACTCTCATTTTTTTATCATTCCAGATCATTTACCTTGGATTTTTACACTGCTGACTATTCACATGAGCTGCTCATGAAAGCATCTTTTCTACAGCCAAAAAGGAGGGTGTTTGCACTAATCCAGGGATACAGGGGTGCCCAGCAATGCCCCTTAAAGCCATCACTTCCATCAAACGCGGGGACATGACATGCAACGGTTCAAAGACTGCTCTTGATTCTGCCTTCGGTCTGCCAGCCCCTTTCACTGTCAGTCAGCCTGATGATGCGAGTATGAATGTGAGTAATGTTCGAGGATATTATAACTCCTCCAGCGTGAGCACTTAAAAACCCCCAACAAACACCAATCAAAACAAAAAAGAACAATTCGTTCTGCTTGGAAAATTTTAACATCCACTGGAAATAAAAAATCAGTTGTGACACAGGAAGTGTTGTGAGGCCAAAGCTCTGCCATGTTTGAGCAGGCAATAACATCAGCAAAAAAAATCAGGGCAAACATTTTTGGACGTAGAGCTGCACAGCACAGCTGGCTGCAGCTGCAGCACCAGATCCTGCCACATACTCCCATGGAGCAGGACAGCAGGATGGAAAGAAGATGGAGGAGCCACAACCCCTCTGATACATCCACTCCTTGTTTTCAATGATATTGTTTTAAATAAGGTAAATTTTATTTTAAGTGAATAAAAAAATCTTCATTTGCCAAACTCTCAGCTAAAAGTGACAGGCAGAGCCTAAGTACAGCAGCTTCTCCTTTTTTTCTACCCCACTTACACGACAGCTGTAAGTGCAGACACCTGATAGCACAGATAATGACAGCAACACGCTGCTCTAAGCCATGTACCTTTCACAGACAAGCTGCTGCTTTCATTTGCTACAATCCTGCTCAATGCCTCACACAGCTGCAAACAAATAACAATGCTTTTTAGGGAAACAGCTCCATGATAAAGGTAAGGAAGGGATTTCTGTGCTGCTACAGACCACAGAGCTTTTGCCTCTGTTGTGAATTTCCTCTTAATAATTCACCTCTCACATCCCAGTCTCAATTCCCACAGACAGAATCCCCCCTGAAGAGGGGCATGTATTGCACCCCAGCTGCAGTGCTGGGGGTCAGAGTGGGTGGCAACAGTTTTGCCATCAGCCTCTTCTGTTTCTCACATACTTGAATGCAGAAACAGGTTCATTGGCTTAGGAAAATACCAGATTTTATCATAAATCTCAGAATGGTTTGAGTTGGGAGGGATCTTACCTGGAGGGTTCCAACCCCCTGCCATGGGCAGGGACACCTTCCACTAGACCAGGCCACTCAGAGCTCCATCCAAGCTGTTCTTGAACACTTCCAGGGATGGGGCAGCCACAACTTCTCTGGGCAACCTGGTTCAGTGCCTCACCACCCTCACTGTGAAGAATTTCTTCCTAATATCCCATCTAAACCTATCCTCTGTAGGTAGGCTGCATTCTGGTTTTTATGAAGAAGCTGGCATTAAACAGGATGCAACTTTGCAACTGCTTTGATGAAAATTTTTTTTTCAGTAATTGAAAATTGGCCTTTTAGAATCAGCTGTGGTACCTAATACTGGTTTGGTTTCACTGTCCTTCATCCTGCTGGAAGCAGAAGGGAATACTCTTAATACACTGCCCTGTGCTCCTACTCAGAGGAATTCTCCCAAGACTGTGGTTTCTCCTGCAGTGTGATCTGAAGTTCCCACCATCATCCACCCAAACCCTTCTGGCTTGCAGGCAGAGATGAGCTGTGGATGATGAGGGCAGGCAGCTTCACCTGAAGCAAACACTGGAAAGTTTGAGCAAAATCAGTCCAACTACTTTTAAAAGTGATTTTCACTTACCCCAGATAAAATCATAGAACGGCGTAACTGAGATGAAAATGCAACGTTACAAGAGAAAAGTGCTTACAGAATTAGAGAGTGGCTCAACTTAACAAAGAAACCCAAACCACCAACACTGCACTTGGCTTGTTCTGCAGAACTTGCTAAAAAAGGACAATTGCTGAGAATTTTAGACAATTAGCCGAATTACACTTACAAGTTCAAAACTGCTTTTGCCTGGTATTTCACAGTGCTTTGAACAAAAAACCACTTGCAGCACAGGGGAGCCTCTGCTCCATCCTTCCTCAGTTAAATTACACTGGGTTTGTTTCATACTTCTTACAAGCTTTTTTTTCCCTCTAACTTTCATTTCCCCTTCCTTTAATGCAGACAGTGCTGAAGATTAAAGTGTATTCAGGAAAGAGGTGTTGAAAGTTGGAAATAAACACAGGGAAATTTTGCAACAGCAGAGGAAATGAAAAATTTCTAGTCACAAGTACTTCAATGCAGCCTACTGCTGCACGGGCTGATGGCTCTGGTGCAGTATTGTAAAAATTACTCATTTTCTTCTAATTACATCCAACAGGCATTTGTACACTCTGAATCACCTTTACAAAAGAAACAGGATAAACGGGGGGAAAAAAAGTATAAATTTATCAATTTATTTAAGCATGCTTCCAAAAAGCAATATATGAAATGCAAACCCCACCTGGCAGTGGACTCTTACATCAAGATTAACTCCATCTCGTTTCATACAGGCTATATTTTCAGCAGTGCTTTTTGCATTCACTAGATTTTAACCCTCTGTATTGATTAACTCCATCTCATTTCATACATGCTGTATTTTCAGCATCTTTTTAGCAATGTTTTTTTCATTCACTAAAATTTAACCCACTATATTTACCTGTAAATAAACACTAACTAGTCATAATAATGTAACATTAGATGCCACAAGTTTTAATCTGTTTCACTTCTCAACCTTAACTGAGCACCGACACTCATTTTCTGCATTTAATATATATACTGGCTTACTCTGCTACCTAGGTTTGTTCTTTCCACAAGGTGAAAGCATATCCCCAGGAATCCCCTGAAGCCAGTGTTAACATCTGTGGAAAACTTTACTCTCCTTTAGAAAGTTATCTGGAAATTTTCCTCAGAAAATGTTCCTTTCCCCACTCCTGAGTACTTCACTGATTCCTTCCATTCTCCAGTCATGCTATCCAGGTACCAGGAATGTCTGGGAAGTTCCCAGGGTGCACATGATGTCTGTGAGCCTGAAGGTCTTCCCTGGAACAGCTCATTTGAAAGAACAGTCTTGCAAGGGGAAGTCCAAACCATATTTCAGAGACTTCAACCAAGAATGCAAACAAAAAACTCAGTTTGTACACCCACGGACACGGCACAGCCAAGAGGGCTCCGGAATTGCCCCTTCCCAGGGAAGCTGATCACTGCCTCACGGGCTGCTGGCACAGCACCATGTCAAAAAGGCTTTTCTATCAAAAACTTTCAGGAATTAACATCACAGAAAATCAAAACCCTCTTCCAAACCTCCCTCCAAAAGCACATAAACCCCATTCAGCACCACCCGCTCGCAGGCACTGATGCTGAACTACACAAAGTCTCCAGGTATATTTTAAAAAGCCCAAATTAACTTGATTCAGTAGCTGCAGGAGCTTTGCACTATTTATCCAGCTGCAGGGCCACTTGGATGGTTTGTTTTTTCTAAATATGTGAATACTTTGTACCACTATTTGTTAACTGTTTGATAAAACAATGTAATGCAGGAGGTGATGAACTCTTGGCACATCTCTGAATCTGTCACCTCATCCTTTATCCAAAGCTTTCTCTTTGATTCTGGCCATCAAATACAAAATAAGCAGCAGGTCTCGACAGATAACTCACTCAGGAATTACCTGTGGCACATAAGCTACACATTTCCAGCAAAGCAAAAAGGCTGATATGAGCTTTCACAGTCCAGCAGCTGCATTATTACTAACACATTATTAAACAGCAATTATTGATATGCCTGTTCCATTTCAGCTGGAGCCTAAAGAAGCTAAGAGAGAGCACAGCTGATGGGAAGGGGCTGGGCTCTGCTTTGTGTTTTGCTTGGTTTAAAAAAAAATTCTTAAATATTTCATTAACTCAGGATTCAAAGCTTCAAACCTTTAAACTTTCACTACGTAAACCAGAAAATTTTATGTGACTGAAAACAAAAACAAAGATGGATTTAAAAATTAGAACTCTAAAAGAAGGAGAATAAAACCATAAAAGTATGACTTCCAAGTATTGCAAAGCGTGAGTTAAAAGTGCTCAGTCAGCTTCCCTTCTCTGCAAAAGCTCATGCGTCCACCTCAAGTAAGTAGAAAGTAACCAATGAAAAAAACCTCCAACATTTCAAATAGGAGACAGGACTGGTATACATTCACTTTCTTTTCAGGATCTCCAGTCAGGACCATGACAATAACAGCTCTCCAAATACCCCAGAAGATCTTCACTGCAGCACTTCATGTCTGGCTGACACACTTTTTCAAAGCTTCACTTTCAGAAAGTGACCCTTACTTTGGAAGAGCACACAACTTGCATGGATCCATAAGGAGCAGTCAGGGATTAATTCACAACACATACACATGGTGCCCAAAACACCCAACCCGTTTCTCAGAGTTATATGTGCAGTCTTTTTCTTCTGGAGCTTCCCTTCAACTGTCCATGCAAGAAAGAAAATTTCTGAAGATATGGAATTTTTATGCCTGTAAGATTCACCCTCAGGTTCTTCTTACACAGCTGGAATTTGCAGCTGCGTAAGTTCCCTGAATGGTATATAGATATATTATGGCTCTCACCTACAAAATCCCATTATATCACTTGATAACATTCACACATTCATTAGAGAAAACCAACACCTTAGCACAGACAATTAACAAAAACATTTAGGAAACAAGAAAGAGAAACTAGTAGTTTTTGTCTAAGTTTTCCAGAGCAGCAGTAAGAAGCGATACATCGCCAAAAGAAAAAAAATAGCTATTAAGCCACAACCAGGTAGGAATAATTATAATCTGCTGACCTGTGTGTGTGAAACACCAAGATGTAAAAACAGAATCATGGCTTTGTAAGTCACGGATGGAGAAAGTGTAAGTACTTCCACCCATTCCGCAGGATTACATCAAACTTTTCAATCATCAGTTAAAGGCATCATTCAACATCCCTATTTTAGTGTTTTCTGAGACATCGTGATCTCTGCAAGTATCTGCATCTTTCATTTAAAATTACTTTCCAAGCAGCAGAAGAAATTGAAGCAAACTGAATGAATTTAAATTCATTACCAATTAAGTGTAATTTAATTCATGATTCTTTCAACTTTCTCGTGAGAATTGGGAGCTGCAGGAGGGATGCATACCTGACTGATGGGGCTTGATTTACTGCTGCTGCCCCCTCAGGAAATCACACAGAGCTATATATAGCTATCAGAAACCTCTTGGCCCAGAAAAAAAGATGTTTACAAAAATAGATTTTAAGAGCAACATCTGCGTAAGAACTGAGCATGTGTTTCTAAAAAGGTAACAACATGCTGGCTTTTAGGAAGATAATTAAACCCCCAAAGTTAGGATCCAGGATGGTTAATCAGAGAGGCTCCAGCTCACATGCCAGAGCTGGAAACCTAAATAAAAAGGCGAGAAGCAGCTAATAGACCAGATGAGATCCTGATTAGCCAGATTTCAGAGGTTACAGGTGTCAAAAATGTTAATTACAAGTTTTTAAAATGCTTGTACCTGATTTCCACCTCTGTGAGCAACCCAGTGAGCCAGTCAAGGTCTTGGTTTAATCAGGGGACAAGATAAGGAGGCGTGTGTGACCTACAGTCCTGTGCACAGGGACAGTGCCGTAACCTGAGAGAAATCCATGGCATCAGCCAGCCCAGCACGGGGCATCCCACTGGCTCCTGTATTTTCCTTGCTTCCCACAGCTCTTCTGCACAGGTTATTCCTGCTGGGAATAACCCACAGGTTGTTTCTGCTGGGAAAGTGCAACAACTTCTACCAGCATCACCCTTTGCCTTGCCTCCAAGTAGGCACCATCTAGCTGCTGAGAAATGTGTCGTCATCCTGAGATAAAATTTAACTTTGAGTTGGCATTTGGAAACAGCAATTTAATAATTTTTTTATATAAAAATTAATATAAAAATTTGTTCCTGGTCAGCAAAGAAAAATTATATTTGCATTGACCCAAATTCCTGAGGAGTTACCTATAATAATACATAATATAGGATAATGCCTAAACTAGCTTCAACACACAGAACTGGCAAGCACTCGTGTGAGAACAGGAATGCCCAAGTATTTGTCAGAGACAACCAGTGAAAAAGGTGCCAGCACCCCACAAGAAAGGAGAATCTCAGCAGAAAAAGCTTTGCCCAGCCTAACTCAGCTGCGGTGCCTCAGAGGAACACACGGGTCTCACGGCAGTAAGAGGTGCAAGGACAGCTGTGGAAAACCTGCTGTTCTTCATTCCTCCTGCATCCTTCTGAGGCATCTTAATTCTACTCGCAAGAGCTGTGATGAGTGAAGAGGGTGGTATACATGAAACAGATTACAGTCTAGGGATTTAGAAGGAAAGCAGTAGGTATGGGTATGAGGAATCTGGTCAGCAATTAATTGTGACACAGAGTAATATAAGATATAACAAGATAACGTATGTGAAATTCATATTTGAAGATTATGAAGATTCAAAAAGGTCTTAAACATGAGACTTCTCCTCCTTTTACTAACATTTTTTTAATTACTTTTTTTGAGCAAAGAAACCCTTCTCCTAGCCCACCTTTATTCAAGGTGCAGAAGCAGAGATTCCACATGAGCAAATGTCAGTTACAAAACAAATTTTCCTAAAATTCATGAAAGAATAATAGTACTGCAACTGGTCTCTTACAAAACACAAGAAAATATAAAAATTTTTTCAGCATCTGGAACTGCTTCACTCAGCCCCTTGGGGCTGCTCAGATATTCTGCTGCTATCGACTCCCCACTCAGGTCTAATATTTCAGCAGAAAAAACAATGAAGTTGGGAAAACTTGCCAATATTAACTATAAACTCTGCAAAACAAAAAGCAGGTTTTTCTTATTATCTGAGCTGTTACTTCTTTCAATTAGATGACTAATTGCATGACTATTCCTTTAAATTAGGTGACTTGGAACAAGAGCACTTTTAACTATAATGAAAAAAAAATCTCTTGATAGAGAGGTAACTCAGGTAACTGCAGTTCCCATCTTCAAAATTTGGTATGACACAACTTCATCATACTCTACACATGACTAAATAAAAACATTGGTTAATCAAAGTTTAGCTTCCACATCAAGCTACAATCAGAGCAGCAATTCAGCTGCAGAGGACTATTTTACTTGTAATAAGCCATGCTCTGGGGGCAGAATAATTTGTTTCCTATACTAAACTGGCTGTATTTTTACATACATATATATACATATATATATATATAAAATGGTTATGTATACTCATATATATTTATTTTTATACATGTGTGTGCACTTAAATGCATCTATAAAATACACATGTATAGAAAAGCTCAGTACCTTTTTCTTTTGCCCGTGGTGCTGATTTCACAGGACCAGCTGACCTGCTGATGTTAACAGGATTCTGGCATCATAAATCAAGAAAGAATACGTCCTCCCCTCAGTCTGTGGGCCACACCTGGGGAGGTGTAAGAGCAGTGCCAGGGCAGCAGGAGCTGCATAAGCCACCCAAGAAGCTGGGTTAGTGCAGACACAGCTGCTTCAGACTCAGCTCAGCGCTGCCCCTGCAAGGGCTGAGGCATTTGAGCTGTTAATTTAAAACCAGCTCGGTGTGTTTGTGGGAGCTGTGAAATACCCCGTAAAAATACCACGTGGAGATACCCAGGAACTCTCCCGTGCTGCTGCCAGCACCAGTTACCTGGCAAGGTGTTTTCTTGTGCTGTGGAGATCTCCTGCTGGATAAGTCAAACTCTGGTCTGCATTCAGATTTTCTGCAAACTTCAGCTGCATCTGGGCTTGCTTCACCACAAAAGGTGGGGTCCCAATCAGCCAGCCAAATTTATTACCCTGTAACTCACTCTTCAGGTTTTCAGCTGAAATAGCTGGCAGAAAATTCAGGCAAAATTGCAAGTAAAAACTGCTGATTTTCTTCCAGGAGAGAAGCATGCAAAATCCAGAGCCTTGTTAAAACAAATTTTTCCAAAGTTCTATGAAATCTAGCAATTCATAAACATACCCCTGCCATTTGTAAAATTCTAGGGAAACTAACTGTAAAAAAATCCATCTTTAATATGGAAAGGAGCATGGCTGACAAAACACTTGTGATGTCTTAGGGGCTTATTTAAGAGTCTCCTTGCTTAACAAAGGCTACTTTTACCTAACAGTGTGTTGAACAAGAAGGCATTTGGAAGTTCCTCACTTAGAATTCAATGGCAGGAATTGGCATTATAGAAACACATTTCTATTACCAGACATTTAATTTGAAATCCTTGCATTCATGAAGTATTTACTGCCACAGCACACAAGACCTAAGTGCACTTTTCCAAATATAATCCCCCATCTGATCTATAATTCATTTTTTATAAACTCTGTAAGTGCTGTAGTAATGCCACTGAACAACCTTATTTTCAAATTGAATCAAACCCTGTACCACCATCCAGAAATAGTTTTGTGATCTCCACTGTCCTGCTCTCAACAGATCACTGAGTTCATCTGAGCTGAAATACAATGTCACAAACTTACCGGAAAAATACCTTCCATGTGCTTTCTCCATACAGAACCCAGGCTGGATGAGCTCTCTCTTTGTGTAAACAGGTATACAGGTGTATATATAAAACATACAAGATTCTCTGGACAGAATTCAGGTTTATGAAGAGTCTTGTTTGTTTCCTCATCTCCATCCTCTGGATGAGGCCATTAAAAACATCTCTACGAATATCCTGTGATGAAGGTAAAAACCTCCCGTTTCTCTTGCTGAACCTCTTCCCTGAAAGTGCTAATGGGTAACAAAGCAGAGACTAATTGAAATTGATTTTTGCTGAAGCAATTTTAACATATACGAATTTTTCTACAAAGAAAACAAAGAAGTCATTGGCAAAAAGCTCTTGAGCTGCAGTCAGGGATGGTTGGGAATCCACAGGCTTAAGACGGAAAAAACAGGTTTATGTTTTGAACAAATTATCGTTCTTAAAGAGAAATAAGCTGGAAATCAATAGTATTAAATCAAACAGTGGCAAGCAGTCCAAAATGTTTGCCAAGCTAAGGTGGTCTAAATGCCACCATTGTAGCGCCCTTGCAAGTGAGGCAATTTTTCCTAATATCCAATCAACCTCCAATATCTAATCAACCTCCTCTGGCATAACTTGAGGCCATTTCCCTTTGTACCATCACTTGTTACTCAGGAGAAGAGACCGACCCCCACCTCAGAGCAACATACAAAATTAGAAAATTAATGGGGTTTAAGTAAGTTTCAATAATAAATTATTATCTGCTCAACCATTAAGTAATACTTTCAAATAGTATTTGTTAGCACTCTCGGGAACGGCGAAGTCCAAACAGTCCAAGCATTGCTTCCAGGCATTGCTGCCACATCAAGAGTGGAAGCAACGCCTGGAACGAGTAACATCTGCACACCAGCTACAAAGGGTGGTGGAAAATACACTCAGAAGGATGCCCAAATAGTTCATTCCTACAGTTCATCCTTATTCAGCAATTTGAGTCCAGATTTAATCACACTGAAATGCCTGTCTTAAAAAATACAGTATTTCTCTGTGTGGTTGCTGTGCTTTTTATTAACACAACTGAAGTATCTTGTATTAGGGGTCCAGTTCACTGTAGCACTGCGTGTTGTACAGGCTGAAGCTTTGTAGTGTAACCCCACAGCTGGCTTCCTTCTGAAAATGCCCCTACTCCCTGCAACTGCCTCATTTTCTTTGCAACTACAAGGAAATAATGGCATTTAAAGAAAGAGAGAGAAAATCAAGTGCCTAAATGCCTGCAGGAGTATTTTTGGTTGGCATTTAGCTGCTGCTGGTTCCCGATGCCCACAGAGAGTGACAAGTGTAACTTTAAAATCATAAGAGAACAAACAGAAAATCTTTTCCGGGCAAGCTGTCAAACAAACCAAACACTACTGTACTGCACAGTAGAGTTTTATTCTGGGTGGGCCCTGGATACAGGCATAGAAAAACTGAACAGTATCAATTTCAAAAAAAGCTAAGAGAATCAGAACTTCATTTAATAGAAAATAACTGTGAGAAGAAAAAGAAAAACGCCTCTTGACTGTTCAGAATTTCTTTATAATAATTGGGAATTTTTACTGCAACATAATTAAAAAACAATAATAACCCCCATACAACCAGGTTTGATAGTGCTACAGAAAAAGGTCATGTCTTTTGAATATTTAGGTTACTAGCATGGATTCAGCTACTGAATGGAAATTAGGTCTAAGACCAACAAACATCACTGGAAGTTATCACCATCCACCCAGAGCTAGAGGAGTTTTTAAAAAATCTCCTCTTCAGTGACCAGCGGTCAATTATTGTCTCAGAAACTGTAATATTAAACCCATTTTAATGAGGAGATTCTACACCAGTAACAAAAAGTGAAGGTCCCGCCATGATGCAGCTCAGAGTGAGCACTGCGGTGAACACAAACCAAGTTTCATTTCTCTCTTAACATAAGGGGAAGCGTTTGTCCACTCATGAGTGTTTTTAAAAGATAAAAATTATAAAATACAAAACACAGTTCCTTAGCGAAAAACTAACAGTCATTACTTAACCAGCTTGTTAGAAGAATTTAGACAACTCAAGATTTGTGTAGGAAATGTATCTTTTCAACAAAAAATAAAGTAAAAAATATTAAACTAGAAGATGAATCAACTTCAAACTTTTCTAGCCAAGTCTTGCTTCCCCTGGGATAAAACCAAGGAGGTACTAACAAAAAGTACTACACATCCAACTAAAAAACCAGGGGTTTTATTGACTTCCAAATGAATTAACAAAAAGCATAAAATGGCTTCGTGCATTTTTCCTTTACAGGGAAGTCACAGTTTTGGTAACTTAGGTCAACTACATATTTTAAAAAATCTCTGAAGGAACTAAGTTATATGGTGCTCCCCTGATTCCCCATCCTCTGAAGATGTAAAGCTCAGACAAGTAAAACCAGTCGTGAGCACGTCTGCCCTGTGCTAAGACCCTCATCTAACGATGGAGCTGAAAGACCTGCACACCCAGCCTGGACACAGGGCAGGACAGTGAGCAGGGTGCAGCACCTCTGGGCAGCTCCACATGGACCCCAGGGCTTGCGCTGGGAAACAACAGACACAACTGGTTACGGATCCACAGCCGATGACATCCCACCCTTACTCATTAATTACAGCTACACAGCCTGTATTTAATTGCCTTTTACGAGCAGGAGGCTCAATTAGATGAGTAAGGATGCTGTAGAATAACGCTCCATTTATGCAGATTCTGTTATTATAAATCAGAAAATTAAAAACGAAGATAGTGCTTAGGATTCCTGATTAAGGCTTTGTAACAAATAACAGCTGTTCCTGTTCAATCTCATCCCCACATAGCTCTTGACCAAGTGAGGCCCCTCAGTGAGGCCTCGAGTCCCGTGTGGGTCAATACTAATCCAGCAGAACACCAGTGGCCACCCCCACAGACCCCAAAGGGACCTGCACCCAGATGGAAGAGCAAGTTCAGTGACATGTGAACACTACAGATCACGCTGACAGGAGAGACCAGCTCATCCTCTGCTGGGAAGTTGCCACCGTGGTCCAAACCCAAGCCTACGGAAGACAGGGTTTGCTTGCTCTCCTCGGTGCTGCAACCCAGCAACATCCAAAAAACTCAGGTTCAATCTCCTCTTCAGCCATAAAACAAAGAGGCAAGATACTGAAAAATGGAGAAAAGTCAGGGAAATTCTGGTTTCTTCCTTCACCTGCATCAAATCAAACCGTTTTTAAAAACACAGACTTTTCTATATTTTACATTTAATGTTTTTAAGGTCTGCCTAAGTTCAGATTTTTTTTGATCCAAACTTCACCAGTTGTTTGGAGCATGTCTGCCATGGCGCCGCCATCATGCAGACTCTTACTAATCTAAGTTTAAGAAAATAAAGTACATTGTTTTTCAAAAGCAGAAAAACAAAGAAACTTAATATTTACCATATGATGGTATCAAACACAGACAGGGAAAAAAAAAACCCACTATGCATTGATTGCTTTTCTGGGAAATTAGGCAAGGAGCACGGGACTTTTTAGCAAAGAGGAAAACAAGTCTTTCCCCAAAAGGCAATAGCTGGGATGAACACAGGGTCAGGGTTACACAACCCCGGCAAACCGTGATTGATTTTCCCTCCAGCCAGGGAGGGCCGAGCACTCCGGCCCTCCTGGAATGTCTCCATCCCCATCGGTGCGGCTCACCTTCTCCAGCTAAAGCCTCAAGGAACAGCAGGAACGATGAATGGTGCTACTGTTTGGGTTTTAATTGGTGGGAAAAACCTTATTCCCTTTTTTTTTTTTTTTGGTTTTCAGTTACAAGCATCATCAGCAAGTAAAATAAAAACAACCTCATGACTTGACATTCTTTAAAACAGCTTTAGTTAAAAGTAAGGCACTGAAACCAGTGCTGTGATACAGAACATATTTGTTCATTCAAGCACTGGGCTCAAATGAGAACTTTGCAATTCTGAACTGGACCTGAAGATTAGTCTCAAAAAAATATTATATCAGAAAACCTTTTGGTAATTTGATTTTGAATTTTAAAATAAGCCTGTTTTCCTCCCCTTGTAACAAAGAGAGCATCCACATCTGAAAGAAGTTATTTTCCACCCACGTAGGGTTTCCACCTATAATAAAAGGTCACTTATTACCCCACTTTGTGAATACAAAAGAAACCTCCAGCTGAATGGGGTCTCCACCGAGGGGAACAGATGGGCCGAGCGTGTAACACAGCACTGCTGTATTGACTGGTGATGGAACCGAAATCGCATCGCCATGGCAACCCCTGCGCTGCCTCCTCCCTCAAGACAACAAGAAATAGCTCACGAGAGGTATTTTAGGAAACCCATAAAAAGAGAAAAACTGTGTTTCTTGCTTTCCAGTTATTTAAAATGTACCTACAAAAGGTGCTTTCAGGAAATGGGTGGCTGGCATTTGCTTCCACAAAGTGAAAAATCATCTTTGCCTGTGCTGTAGAGACTTGCAGTGAATGCTGGGTCCTGATCAACCTTCTAAAATGTTAACACCAAACTTTATGGCCCTTCCACTGAAAATCTTTATGCTGATTTTCTGGTGTATCTACTTTGGGGTTTTATTTTCCTTATTAGATACAGAGCTGTCTGAAGCAGGTCTAATGAAATCCAGCCTATTTCTTCTCTACAAAAGATCCAGAGGTTACACCTACCTGCAACGCTCACATTGGTTTTTATATCGCTATTGCATTTAATAAATACAAATGCTGAGGACTCCTTTTGCTTTGCAAAAATACCTTTTTAAGACTGCATCAAAAAAAAGACCAAGCTCAAACTCCTCAGTGTGAGGGAGGGAATGGAAAGAGGGTGGGTGCCAGTGAACTCCCGACTTCTTTCAAGCAGGATATCCCCAAGCTTTCAAACAATAATAAACACTTCATTCTCCAAATACAGTTCTCTGAAGTACTTGTTTCCTTCCAATTGAAATTAATTGGGGTTTAATTTTCAGGAGAAGATTCCATCTCTTAATTTCAGACTTGGTTACAGTGATATACGTCAGAGACATTAAAACTGTGAGAGATATCATTTACAAAAGGACAGATTTCCAAATGTAAACTGCTTATTAAGTGGTCCTAGTGAAACTCTTGCACAAAGCTTATGAAACTAACAAACATATTTGATTTTCATAGCATTACCTCAAAACACCAAGAACATAACCCAAAGCAGTTCCAGCTGTTTCATGTATACTTGAATAATTTTGGAAACTTTCATTTCTGACGCAGTTCTGAAGGGCCCCACTTGGATTGTAAATGTTTTTGTTTTGGTTGGCAGAAGCCCCTGTACAATCTTTGATTTAATATCAGCTTTAAAGCAATAATAAAAATAATAATCTCACTCACATGCCAAACCACCCATGCTGCCATGGACCCCAGGGGAGGGACCAGCTGTGGGAATCCTGCTCATCTGTTCCCATCATGTTTTCTTAACTCTGCAAATGTGAAGATGCTGTAATGGAGATTTCCTTGCCCCAACCTCTGGGCAGCTGAATTCAGTCGCTTTCCACAATTAAGTAACCCCAGCACTGGCACAGTAGGTTGTGTGCAGCTGCTGCAATTCAGTGTAAAAGACCAAACATGATTCCTGACTATTAAAGATTTTTGGGGAATTATCACAAAGCTTCCCAAAGTTAGGTACAGTAGGCAACAGAAACAACATAAATGCCTTGGCTGCTCACTTTTTTAATTGTTAAATTCTGAAACTCAGTGGGGTTTTTTCCTCACATCTAGGAATTGGCACTATTTAAAATACATGTGATTTCTGCAGGCTTTTGCTTGCTTCTTTTTTCTTAAGACATTAATGTTCTCCTTCAAAAAAAGTCAGAAAATGGCAGAAAATCTCCCTGCAGCCCTTTTCTCCACTCACAGCTCACTCACTCTCTTTCACCTTTCTTGTTTCTGACTTACAACATGCACTTCAGCTTAAAGCATTTCCACTCCTTCCCATGCAGAACCCACTGGATGATGCTCCTCCACTGAGAGCTCTTGTGCAGGGAGCTGCAGGTGACAGGACCTTTACTTTCTACTGCTAAAAACCATATGTTTCCATCTCCAAACTCTTGCACACTCATCCCATTTTCTCTAGGCTGTGTTAGCCATCCTCTCCACACCCCTCAGCTCTGATAAACTGAGGGCTTATTCTTGGGGTTAAACATTATCACCTCGTATCTGCCTTAAATTTGTCCAATTTATGATACCTTGGACAATTTTTTGTTTTCGTCTTGGATTAGGAAAGTATCTCTCTTCTGTCTCAGATGACATGGCCTTTAAATCAACCTTGTGCATCTTCTCCAAAACTTTCCCCACCTGATGGAGGGACCCAGCTCTCAGTTCCCCTGGAGCAGCAATTCCCTGTGCCTGAAATGGGAGTGATACCTCATTTTGGCCATGGCTCTGCAAAGGCAGCTCTGGAAGTCCATGTTCATCTACAGAGTTGACCCACCACTGCAAGTATGACATGCAGCTTTTGCTTCTGTGCATCTGACTTCATCCTCCAGCTTATTAAACCATATATTAAAATAACCCCATTAAATCAGGTGATCCAGAGCTATCTGTGCCTGTGACTTCTTGTCTTCAGTAATCTCCATCTTTGTCTCAACTACAAACATCAGTGATGTCTTTACAATTGTTTTCCACATCATGGATAAAAATGTCAGCGAGGATTAAGATGAAAAATTTTTCTCTACAGGACTCTGGTACAAACTGCCCATTTTTAATCCACTTAGTGTTCATTTTGCACCATTCTGGTTTTCTACTTAATATGTTGTATGGTATCAAGTCAAATGTCACAGAGAAACCTAGATTGTTAAATCAACACTATCACCATCATTAAAAATAATCCCATAAAAAAGATCCTGCAGTTTGACAATTTATGTACTAGAAATCTGTGCAGACAACTTAATTTTCTACAGTTTCAACCCACACTGTTGTTTTTTTAAACATGGCAAGCAAACTATTAGTAGAGGCAAAAAGAAGTTGTAATCAGCAGAAAGTAATTTACACCACACAAAAAAATTACTCAGAACCTTTTGAAGCTCAACCTGAGAGTTAAACTGGGCACCACTGAAACCAGGTGTCTTGAGTTGCATCAATAGCACCATTTTAAGAACATCTACCTCAACCAGTAAGGCCCCTGATGCACCATTCACATTCCCGTCACTGGAAACAGGAGGAAGATTCCTCATCTTCAAAAAATCGTATTTTCAAAAAAAGATATTTTCACGTCTTCATTCCTCAGATTCCACCTTACTTAGTGAAAATTTTAAAAATGGTTTTGACACCGGGGAGGAAGAGAAAGAAACAATAATCTTCCCAGAGCTGTGGTGACATAAAGATATTGGTACAATAGGAAAACTCATTTTGTCACTATATCGCACTGCATAAATAGAAAACATAATTAACAAAGACAGGCATGTTAATTTTGGTTCCTTTCGAAACCTGCAGGCAAGGGGAGGAAAAGGAGGAATGACAATATTTGGCAATAGCAAGAAACAGTTGCAAATGAGATGTTTTTCAACTCTCTCAACCAGCTTTAGTAACAACTGAGAATAAAAATAAACTTATAAACACGTTCCTACCCTTTAGAGTGCTCCATTTAAACAGCATATTTAATCTAAGTCATATATACCATTGTAACAATGCTCTTTTTGCCCTCAATATGAATTCAGACTATTAAATATGTATGTGAAATAGTAGCCCATGCTGGAATGTCTCCAGAATAAAATTCTCCATAGTAG